>RXPK01000033.1:2149384-2428171 GCA_004143645.1 Protaetia brevitarsis
AATTTCTAATCGTGCGGAAAGTATATATTAATTATAGATATCACGAGCTAAATTAAAACCACATCATTTGACTTCTGTCAATGAAAAAAATCTCTCCTGTAAATTTGCTCCTTTTAAACATCAAAATTTAAACTGTATGAATGAAATTTATTTCTCTTTAAATTGTACATATTTGCAGATCTTTCTTAATGTTTTTAGTTTTGCTCCTATTATTGTAATGTTTAGTAGATTGGCGACTGGGCCTCGGATCATTTTTGCATTTGTAATTTTATTGCTGCAACACGTAATCGGACATGAATTCCAATCAATGCTTATTAGACATACTGCTACTCGCGCACTTCGTTTGGCGTTATCAAGAAATGATCTACTACGCTTTTTCTATTCAAAGACAGATGTATGCCCACTTAAAATTTCGTTAAGCCAGATGACCCACTAAACTACAATGACTGCAACATATTTTATGATTCATCAATACTATTAAACAAAAAGTTTAGTTAAGCAGGAGTACAAAGTTTACTGTTGAATCTCTTTAGCGAATAATTGAGACTCCACGGAGGAGGTCATACGCAGAACTATATATGTAATGCTGCAAATAAATGTTAAGCAACTTGGGATGTTGTCAGACGATACGGGCGCGTCCAAAAAACAAGCATTTAATTTAAATATTTTTGGTATACTGGCAAGAAAATACCATATTGAATAATATTAACAACCATTTTATAGATTCTCTAAATATACACCACAGTAACACAACTACCTCTAGAAAACGTTAATACGTACTTGATTCATAGCGCTGTATCTCACTGATCACCGAGAGGTCGCTGGAGCTATTAACACTTAAATAGCACTAAAACACAGGGATGGACGGAATACAACTTCCCTCCTCAAGACTTGTTCAGATGACTTGCTTTCCCTTTAGCGCATTTATAAATATTGGTTTCCAGACCGGAGTATTCCGGACCAGCTGAAATATACCATTGTTTAGACCTATTCAATAAAAAGGGGGATAGAAGTGACGTAATAATAACAGACCGGTGGCCCTTGTCTCTAACATTTCAAAAGTGATTGAAAAGATTATTTTATGACAGAATCGGTGAAATTTGTAACGAAACAAATTATAATTTACATTCAAATCAAAATGGCTCATCCGTGATAGGTCGACGGGCGAGAGCAGTGTTCCAATTTCTTGAGAACGTTCTTGATGGCATTAACGAACGTGAATTTGCGCCGCCGCTCTATTGGATTTGTCGAAAGCGTTTGACTGTGTACATCATCAAACATCTTCTGTGTAAGTTGGACAAAATGGGAATTAGAGGAGTAGCTTTGGAGCTTATAAGATCTACCTAACAAATAGGAAACATCTGTTGTGGCTTACGATTCGTGCGGAGCAGAAATTTTCATCGGACTGGCAAACAATTACACTTGGCGTTCCTCAAGGGCTCCACGCTTGGGCCGCTTCTGTTTCGTTATATATCAATGACTTTGCCTGAAATCATTGATGGACTTGCCGTTTTATATGCAGATGACACCACTTGCACAGTACGTAGCGAACCTGCCAACAAATTAAAACTAGACTCGAAGCTAACCTAAAATCTATTCAAAATTGGTGTATATAATAATTTTAAAACTGAACGCAAAAAAAAACAACATTGTTATCTTCAAACTCAAATCCAGACGCATAAACGATTGAATGTAATGATGAAAAAACCTTATTGTTTGACCGTTGCGCGCTTTCTCAAAATAAATGTAAAGCAACTTGGGATGTTGTTCAGACAGATACAGGGGCGTCCAAAAAACAAGATTTATTTAAATGATTTTGGTGATGACTGGCAAGAAAATCAACCATATTGAATAATATTAACAACATTTTATAGATTTCTTTCTAAATATACACACAGTAACAACAACATACCTCTAGAAAACGTTAAAATACGTACCTGATCCCATAGCGCTGTATCTCACTGATCACCGAGAGGTCGCTGGAGCTATTAACACCTTAAATAGCACTAAAACAACAGGGATGGACGGAATACCACTTCCCTCCTCAAGACTTGTTCAGATGACCTTGCTTTCCCTTTAGCGGATTTAATAAATATGGCTTTCCAGACCGGAGTATTCCCGGACAAGCTGAAATATACCATTGTTAGACCTATTCATAAAAAGGGGGATAGAAGTGACGTAAATAATTACAGACCGGTGGCACTTGTCTCTAACATTTCAAAAGTGATTGAAAAGATTATTTATGACAGAATCGTGAAATTTGTAACGAAACATAATATATTACATTCAAATCAAAATGGCTTCATCCGTGATAGGTCGACGGCGAGAGCAGTGTTCCAATTTCTTGAGAACGTTCTTGATGGCATTAACGAACGTGAAATTTGCGCCGCCGCTCTATTGGATTTGTCGAAAGCGTTTGACTGTGTACATCATCAACATCTTCTGTGTAAGTTGGACAAAATGGGAATTAGAGGAGTAGCTTTGGAGCTTATAAGATCTTACCTAACAAATAGGAAACAATCTGTTGTGGCTTACGATTCGTGCGGAGCAGAAATTTCATCGGACTGGCAAACAATACACTTTGGCGTTCCTCAGGGCTCCACGCTTGGGCCGCTTCTGTTTTCGTTATATATCAATGACTTGCCTGAAATCATTGATGGACTTGCCGTTTTATATGCAGATGACACCACTTGCACAGTACGTGAGCGAACCTGCCAACAAATTAAAACTAGACTCGAAGCTAACCTAAAATCTATTCAAAATTGGTGTACATATAATAATTTAAAACTGAACGCAAAAAAAACTAACATTGTTATCTTCAACTCAAATCCAGACGCATTAACGATTGAATGTAATGATGAAAAACTTACTGTGTTGACCGTGCGCGCTTTTCTCGGAGTGTTGGTTGGACAGTTGACTTGTCTTGGAGATCTCACATTGACGATTTTGGCGGCGGGGCTGGGAAGTTTCTGTTATAGCCTGAGAGTGGTTTCGCAAAGTGTGGGTCTTGCCACCGCGTTGAAGGTGTACTACTCCTGTGTCCAGTCCCGCCTTCAGTATGGGATTATTTTTTGGGGTACTTCAGTAGATGGTCAACCGAATCTTCGTGCTTCAGAAGGCCTGTATCAGAGCAGTCTTCAAATTAAAACATAGAGACTCGTGCAAATCAGTGTTCAGCGAAATAATATACTTACCCTGGCTGCTCTGTATATTTTAGAGTCTGCACTTTTTGTAAAAAAAAACTACGCAGACTTGTTCCATAAGTAGAAATTAACCACGAACGCCAACACACGTGGAAATATTAATTCACACTTGCTCCCGCCCCAGACGCATCTGATGAAGGTGCAAAAACAAGTATTATGGCAGTGTATTAAAATGTACAATCACTTACCTTCAGCTGTAAAACAAATGCCATGCAAGCAATTTAAAACAACATTAAAAAAATATTTTACAAACAATCCTTTTATAACGTAAATGAGTTTTTAATGCACCTAATATTCTAAAATTGTTTATTTTAATTTATATTTGTAACATTTTGTGTATTTGTTTTTTGTGTTTCTTTCTTTTATGTATGTATCTATATAATATATTGACGTATTCTACGCTGTAATGCATATTGGAATAAAGATGGATTTATTATTATTATTTTGAGAAGGTGCCCATGATAATTCATCTTCTGAAGGCCAAGAGGGTATTATTCTTTTTCTTCTTATTTACCTTACAAGTCTTTTTTTTTGTTTTTGATTTTGCTTGAATAGCTTTTCTTCGACTCTTCTTTTTTTAATAGCTTCTTGTTCTTTTTTCTTCAACCAAGCCAGTTTACGCTCTTCTTTTTCTATTTGTAATTGCAACTTTTTATTACGTTTAGCTATTTATTCCTCACATCACTCATATGCAGTAATTACTGAACATATAGACTCTGCCTTTCTCTTTTTTAAACCGTTTCTTCTATTTTCGTTAGGCCAACTTAATAGTATTTGAAAAGAACTTGGTACTGTTTTCAAAGACCTTGAACAACATGGAACCTCTATTGTGTTCTTGAAGTATTGTAATGTTACTCTCTCTCTCAGGATTAATTAATTTTTTTATGAATCCGGTTGTCTAAACATGCATTCGATTCCACAATGATCAATATCTTAAATTTTGAAATAATAATAACAAAATAAAAATTATTTGATGTTAAATATTTAAATTTTATATATAATTTATATTATTTCATTTACAATTACGTAACAAAACCCTATATCAATCCCTACTAGCTCAAAATATACATATAGTTTTTGTGTGGTAACTAGATAAATTTGTAATCAAATTAAAATAAAAACATTAAAGTCCGGACCTTGTATCGATCTTTCTTCGCTCCTCTTCAATTTCAAAACTTAACTTCCAAATCAACCTTTCCACAGTATCTCCCGAAACACCTTCTTCTATAACCTTTCCTCTTTAAATAACTCTTCTACATAATTTTCACCTTAGCTTAACCCTTAGTCCCTAACCACTGTTTTATCGTAACGTGTCCTACCAAGGTGTGCCTCACAGCACACATCTATTTGTACACATTGTTGATGTAAATAATAGCAAAATATGCATTATTTATTTCATGTAGTAGGTATACAGTAAATTAAAACATATAGAAAGAATATGTTGTCAGAAGATATAATTTAAAAATAGTACAAGATAGTAAAATATTTGAAAGTTATTTATGTAGTTTGCAATTTGTGCACGTGAGTATTTTCTCCGAATGTTCACCACAAACCGTTTGCTTACACTTATCACATAACTGTGTGACATTCTGCTTTTCTTTGATGGGCAAATATAGCACCGTTTTCGTTTTCTTACTTCTCGAGCCGAAGACTCCCTGTGGTGTACTTGATTCAACGTAGTTTGTATCAATGAAGTATGAACTTATATGCAAGCCACTCAAACTACGACGTCTAATTTGCCCCAGTACTAATTCTGTGTAATTTCTCGTAAGAAAATTTTTGCGAAGTCTTCGTTTTTTTGGAAATATGCCAGTCAGATGGATATTTCTCCAAATGACAAATGAAGCTACTCCACACACATCAATTATATTGAAAAAATAGACCAAAGGCCACCTATTAGTTTTGCGTTTCACTGAATATGTATGTACCATCTGATCAGAGTATCCACCCCTCCTTTCGTGGAATTGTAGTACTTATTGATTTCAGATTTATTTTTATTTTCCTCATCAATGGTGGAGTCGTTGTGCATTGTAGATAATAATATGGACACAGCGATTTTTCTTAGGTACATAAGATACCAAGCCATTGTCTTCTGAAAACCAAACAAGTTGCTTTCAATATTCCGTCGCCTGTGAGGTAAAAAATTTGGTGGTATGCAGCGCTTATTTTTTCTGAGCGTTCCTACACAAGTTAGGCCTTTGGTAACAAACTGGATGCAAGCTCGTAGCTGGTGAAGAAGTTGTCGAACGGAATATTCCTTTTAGTTCTCAGAAAAGGTTCACAAGGTCTTCAACCACCTTTTGCGCTAAGTTTTCTGCTCTGTTGAGACCTTCTCTTCCTAAGTACGGTATACCACGTAACGGATAACTAGTTCCACTATCGCATTTTCACCAATTTTCATACGTACTTATCTGGCTTGCTTGGCAGGTACTGTCGGAAAGATACTCTAAAAGCACCAGTTGTTCATCGATGGTTAGATTACTGCCAGGAAGATAATATTTCAGCAAGTTTGCATTAACACGGTCTCACAGGTCTCTAATGTACCAACTTGTCCTTTTGCCTTCGGAGGTTCTGGTCGCTTTATTGTCAAAACGAATAAATCTTAGTAATTGAGTAAATCTATTTCGTGACATACACGCTCGATAAACAGGATTTCCATATAAAGGATTCCATAGCTCATTATAGTCCACCATTCCTTGTTTTATTTCTTCAGCAGTAATCAAAAGGTCCAAGAAAGCACGGATTTCAACGTCGTCAACTGGTTTCCACAAATCGCCAAGAATACGAACAGCCTCCTTATTAGTGAAAGTAACCACAATACAATAACCGTATCATCAAAAAAAAAAAATTGAATGCGTCACAAGGAGTATCAACATGCACTCCAGGTGGAAGTTTCACTTTGTTCAAAGCTGTTGTAATTATGTTGTGTGCACGTGTTTTTCCCTTGGCAATCGGCGTGGCATTCCACTCGGTACCATCTTTTCCAATAAAAGTTTGCGAATGGCCGGGCGGTTCACCATTAGCATCACTATCGTCACTTCCTTCTTGTTCATCGCTTTCTTCATCGCCAGTTTCTTGATAATCCGCTTCACTAGAAGAGGTTTCGTCATTTGGCTCTTCTTCATCTTCACCATCATTTACATTCCTTCCCAAATCCTCATCACTTTCGCACAATGCATCGAGCAACTCCTTTTCAGTTAGTGGCCGGCGTCGGTCAGTCAACCAATCGGTCATACTTTCTGCATAAATTTCAAAGCCAAATAAGCATAAAACAACAAATCTATTTTTACTGGGGTCAATCAAAACTTTATTTTGCTTACCTGGTCTATACTATACTCTCCACTAGGTAAAAGAAATAAAATTAACCAATAGACACCTAAAACGGCCAATGCGTTCGTTAGGAAAGTCACAATACACTGATAGCAATGCAGTTTGTAAGCTGACTGTTTTAGCAAAACGCATTTAGGGAATTCCCCTTCATATGCAACTGGAAGTTCTTACATACAAGGGGAAAGTCCCGAAATATAAAGCATATCTTATTACGGGGGATTTACCCACATACCTAGTTTTAAATAACGTAGCAATGCATTTTATGGTATAATAACAGTATGTGCCTCAAAGACACACCTTGGTAGGACGTGTTGGTAAATTATGTTTAATTTTTCTGGTAAAATAGGAAAAATATTTTTTAAAAATTTTTTATGTCATTCTGTGTTAAATAGTTTATTTTGAGAATACAAAAATCCTCCAATCTGTGGGCAGTTAACTTACAAAGTTCCAGCAATTTCAAAATCAATTGTGCCTCAAAAGCACACCTTGGTAGGTTTAGGGTTAAAACCAACCATTGAATCATGTTTCTTCAAACAGTATTTCTAAAGATGATAATTCTATTAACTTGTTTCTAATACTTTTTATTTTATGTTCTTAATTTTCAGAATTTTACTTTTATCTTTTCTAAGTCAATCCATCATTTTTTTGTAACTAATCAATCATAATCCCTTTTTTTATATCATCATGTGCACCAAACACATATATCATAAATTACACACAGCCTCCCAAACATCATATTTATATTTTGACAATTTTTAAATGACTTTGAAATATTGAAATCAACATCTATAAAGTGTTATATGTTTGTTTATATTAAATTAAACATTTTGTTTCGATTATAAAATAATATAAATTATATATTTTGAGTTTATGCAAATACTAAAAACCTATAATAAATACATACATAATGAGTACCAATCTAATATTACATTACAGTATACAATATCGTTGTTGTTTTCGAGGTTATTAAATGTAGTGTTTCCCATTGCTGGAGCAACATTCGATATACATTCTTCTCTACCTATCTGCGTCTTTTTGGTATCATTGAGAACATGCTTGGATGGTTCACTAGCAACATCAGCAACTCTAACTTGATGTTGCATTATGCCACCTCTAGAATTTGTTTGTCTTCTCTATCTCTCCAACGCCATTAGAATTTTAAATGTCGGAAGTCTGAACGGAAGTATCAATAACGAGTTGTTTCCATAAATGGTATAAGTGCTTGTCTTCTTCCCATCCACACCATGTAGAACATTGCTTGAAGAGCTTAGCTTTTCCTTTCCCTGTGTACTTTTCCAATACTTAACACTGGGTAACACTGCGTAGGCTTTCACGGCCGGTGTAACTATAACTAACAGCTTCTTGTGGGTTTCGCCGTGAGTCAAAACTTTCGCTCGACGTTTCGCTGTTCATACTGACAGCTTCTTCAGGATAACTGAACTGATTCTCCATGGTCCGACATTCTTCTTATATACGCCCCTGGTGCATCCAACGGTGTAGTTTCCGCTCCATTGACCGTGACGGTTCGTAGTAGGCTCTTCCACGTGATGCTAAGGTGGTACCCTTCTTCTCTGTTAACGGTTTTTATTCTTTTCTATTTCTATGGCTTCCCTGATGAGTCCCTTTTCCCGTAGTTCTTGGTGTAGTTATTACTTTTACATTCTTGAAATCCATTTGTGGTCCGGTGTCCCGTGCAATTGGTTTTCTGCCACTGCTTGATTGCTCGGTCCTTCTTAATCTTGCGTCCCTCTCGTTTTTCTTTTATTCCTTATGTCGATGGCTCTTCCTGTTTGTCCGACGTAGCACTGTCCGCATGCGCATGTTATCTGGTAGATACCTCTGTGCGCCCCTGGTATCTTATCCTTGCGGTCGGTAGATACTGCTGGATCGACGTTGCAGTCCCGAAGCATACTTGTACGTTACGTTTCTTCAAAAATTCGGGCCTTACTTTTTCGTGACTCCTGCTATGAAGGTAAACACGCCATCCCTCTTCGTGGTTCTGTAGTTTTCTCCAGTGTCGTCTTCTTCTTAGTGGCTCTCCTTATGTCGATGTCAGTGTAACCATTCTTCTTTAGTGCTTCCTCCAAATGTATCTTTTCACTGGTAAGATGTTTGTTCGTCACTGATGGTTTTCGGCTCTGGATAGCAAAGTTTGTATTAATGTCTTTTCTGCATCGGATGATGGTTAGATCTTGCATGCAGATATCTATCGGTGTCAATACTTTTAACGTTATTTTCAGTTCAGAGTTACTTATATAACTTTAATTTAAACATTGATGAGATGGTCTTTTGGAACTTTTATTTAGAGCTAAAGGATTCTAGTGCACCAATCGATCTTTCCTGAAATAATTTCTGGTGTGATTTTCTCGCCAAGAACTTCGTTTAATGAATTGGAGATATCGTTTTCTTTTAAAATCGGATCATCCATGTGCTGCAATCTCCAAGTGTGAACTTTCTTTATCCAATGCTCCTTTAAGGATTTGGAATGACAGCTACATCAATAGGTTCGAGTATATGGGTAGCACAGTATAGAGTAGCTACTACACTATTACATTTTTTGCGACATAATTACTAATTTGTAGTGTTAAATGGCAACCGTGCTCGTCAACCAAAAAAAATTATTGGCAGAGGAATTTCATTTTTTAATAACCATGCATGAAATACGTTCTTGTAGTTATAAAATTTTGCAGCTGTCAGCTATTTATTCGCGGATTTACCTAGGGTCCACCATTGGGACTCTACTGCCAATCATTTGTGCTTCTGCCATACTTAAATAAAGGAAGAGGTGGTCCTAACTTCCTAGCTGCTTTAGTATATATCAAAAGTATATATCAAAATTGTTACACATTTTTTTTCATTTGAGTTTACTTATTGGTAAACGTTTTTATCGCCTTGTATAGCCAGAACTCGATGCCCCTTGGGGTTTAAACAGAAGGCGCTTTCATCTGCATTAATCACCACTTGGTCACTCTGGCCCTTCTGAATATTTTCTCCAGGTTTTGCTTTTTGAGGTAATTCGTACGTTTCTGTAAACATTTTTAGTCTGTATTTTGTTACCGATCTCTGTAATCGTAGGTTTTGAGCGATTCCTTGTGAAACAATTGGTTTTTTTTTAAAGCTGTTAAACCATGTCTGGCCTGGACGATCATTTTTTCTTATATAGCTCCTTCAACAATTTTTGGACACTATCCCATAAATTGGCTTGTTTAAGTGGAAAGCCAACCTTAGCGGATGTTGATATCAAATTTACCAATATTTCTCCTTCATTTTTGAATAGCATTGGTGGAAGTCCCATTTTTCTAAATTTTCACCGTTTTCAATATATCGTCACTTGTGCTGTAGCACATTATGTTTTCTTGCAAGCTGCAACAGAGCACTCCTTGGCCTACATGCTCAGCAGCAATTTTTATTTGCTGCTTTGTGTATCTTTTTTAGCAGCGGCCATTTTTTGTGCACTATATTTAAACAAAAATAAATAAGTTACTTTGCAAAGTCCTTCCTTATAATAAGTAAGAAAAAAAAACAGCGCTAGAAATGTTGATTGTGTAGCGAACACAACATTCGTTAGTAGTGCACATAGTGGTCCATTAGGCTGTAACGGTCATTTTCATTTGAGCAACGGTGTATACAGTATTATCATGTGCTTGTGATTTAATTTTTCAATATATCTGATTTCATACTATTAAAAGTCGATTAATTTCACTTAACATTTATAAGTTTAGAATAATTTATTTATTTGATTGCAGTTTTGTTTCATATTTCTTTGGATCATTGTAATTAACAATTTTTTTCCGCGAGGATTCGAGACTCGCATAGAAATTCGTTCTTTTCGGGCGTAGTTGCAAAGCGTAGACGTTTTAGTGTGAAGCTTAAACATCTAGGTAATAAATTAAATTTAGTTATATATTTTCTAGTAAATTCACTTCTTGAAATCACAAACTATAATGAACCTTTTTTTACTTTTGCACATTTTATTATTTTAACTATATTTTACAATTGCTAGTATTAATATGTTACATTTTTTTGCAAAGAGCACATGGTAATTACTGATTACGATTTTTAGGTTTTTTTCTTTTTTCTTCTTATCTTTAGAGAATTGGTTGCATTATACATTGCTAATTTTGCTTCTCGTAATGTGATGAGACCTGGAAATAGTCCTGTATTAAATATTTGGAATTTTATCACAATACCTACCTGGAGATTGATCCGAGACGTTAATTTAAACCCGTATGGAGCGGCTGAACTTCACATTTCTGAAATTTGCTGAGCCCGTACAGATTACAAGGTGAAGAATATCCACCAGAAGTACTCGGGTGAACCACCACGTCTCTGGAAGATAACTCATGCACACATCTGCCTAGGTAGGATTTCTCCATTTTATTGTCTTCGTTGAAAGAGATCGCAGGACATCCATTTAAGTCTCACTTGTTTATATTTGCTCTGTTACTTACTTTTTTTCTGGTTATTACCCGTTTGTTTGTTCATTTATGTAATTAAGACTTTGTTTGTTATTTTGCTACGCCGTGCTGTACATATTTTTTGTACTTAATACTTGTAGTACTCATTAGAATTTATTAGCTACCTAAAAGAAATTTAATAGTGTTAATTTTTACAAATTAATTTAGTCATTGCAAATTTGTTAGTAAATCAAGCCACACCATTTATGTACTTTTATGGTACATTTTCAGTATTATTTAATTTAACCCATAACAACGTGTCGTGCTAATTGGTACCTATATTATTTGTATTTTATTATAATTTAAACGCCTTAGATGGTTATACACTTTGGCAGGGGGATAGCAGCTGTTGTCGCGTTGCCGTGTGAAATCTGAAAGAATAACGAACATTAGTAATTTCATTACAATAATATAGAGCCAATACCTATCTTTCTTTATTTTTGTATTTTAAATTTAAAGCTTACTCTGTTTACTATTGCTGATGCACGTCAACTCATTGCACATGATTGTCAAATTGTAATTTTCACTTTTATAATTATTTTAAATCCATTTCGTTGTTTTTCAAACCACTTTGAATATTTTTTACATTTATATATTTTAAATATTATATTATTAAACTTTATTTTGAACAAAATTCTTGTTGTTTGTTGTTTGCTGAATCCTGGCTTCCTCGCTGTTGGCCACAGCTGGCGCCCTTTTTAAAAAAAAAGCAAAACAAATCAAGAACCCACGCCCTTGCTCACGGTTCACGAGCGGCCGGACCATCACACCGATATTTGCTGGACTACCTGAGAAGTTCGAGTGTTGCAAGGCACAGTTCACACCGGAGTGATACGACACGGATACGACACGAATACCACAAGGGGCACAACCAGTAGCACGACACGTGCCATGTAAATTTAATTTAATAATAGTGTTACTAGTTCTGTGGCTTGTTATATTGCCTGTCGTATACCTTCGGTGCGCATTCTGCATAAATTTACACGGTAGGTGTCGTGTTGCTGAATGTATCGCTTGTCGTATTGCGGTCGCATCACTCCGGTGTGAACGTTGCCTTACTGGCCCTCACTGTAAGATAAACTAAATATTTAGACGGGATATATTATTCGTTACAATATTTTTTCTTCTGTTCATTGCGTTAAATGTGTGAAAAAGCAAAATACACCTCTACCTCAGTGGTGGACACCGAATGTTCATCATTGGATTTTTTTACGATTTTGTTCAAAAATTTTTTTTTTGATTTATGCCTTTCGTTATGTTAGTACAATTTAACACTTAATACTATAATTATTAAACATAATTATTATTTAAACAAACCAAAACTTACCTATTTTCTTCCTGAAAATGTTAAGAAAAGCGCACTTCAAAGACTTATGACATTGAAAGCCATCTGTAAAGTCATGAAATCTGACAGACGTCAGCCATGGGAGTTTGACATTATATTCACATACACTAGATGCGGCGCCACCTCCTTTCTCCTTTTGGTTGAATATATTTTTTGTAGCGTTAATCCCATTTTTACAGTTTGAAGTTTAAAGTGTCCACGATTAGTACATTGCCCAGTATCAATATTACCTTACTTGTTACCCTTGCAATTTATAAAAAAAATCCCCTCCCCGTGAAACAGCATGCATAGGCATCTCCTTCTCTTATGAGCATAGGTAACTTTCAGCAAAGGAAATAAGTAGAAAAATGTAACTTATTAATAACAAAAAAAAAATTATGAAGCTCCTTCCGCAACTCCCAATCAATAATTTAAATGAACTCAAGAAGCTGATTAAAATTTTATTATTTCACAACTTCCCGGATTGCATGCTGTGCAATTTCCCAACTCACTTTATTTCACCTTAGTTATCAGAACTCTCCCGGCAATTACTTCTGCGGGATTTAAGTGGTGTGAAGTGAATAACGCTGCGATCTTTTCTTTCATCTCCAGGGAGCCACTTGATGAAAAAAACTGGACGGCTTTAGGATCCATAAAAATAAATTATAACGCAGTTAGGTCTTATCTCTCTAAGGCTACTGACGAAAATCGCCAAGATATTCGGTAACACGGTTTCTGGACTACTATGCCTATATACTCGTTCCGCCACAGAGCGGAGTTTATGATTTAACAAAGACGTTGTTTTAAATTAAGAATTATTACTGTTGCGGGCAGGCTTTTCATTTAATTACATCACACCTTCAACAATGGTTTTCATATTTCATTATATTTTTTGTTTAATGCCGGTGGTTTCAATGAATTTTTATAATTAATTAAAATAATTTGCAACAGCAATTGAGAAAGATTTATAGCAGTATGCGAATAGAATAACGTGAAAATTGCCAATGGATATTTTCAACACCAGAACATACAAAAATATACGTGGAAATAGGACACTAAAGGGCGAACATCCTTTATAGGTTACGTAATTTCAAAGCAAAAAAACTGAGGTAAAAATACAAGACGTGAAAATATGTATATAGAGGACCGGTCTGTGTTGACCATTTTGATAAAATGCGATGTATGTATAGATCTAGAATAAGGTCTAGGAAATAATATTGGCTCCACTTTCGATTTTGCTTCAATGGGGCTATTGTAAATATGTGGCATTTGTACCGGCAAGCTAATCCAATCGGATTATTAGAATTCATAAAAAGAATAGTGCTAGCAATTAGGACATCACCTACTGACACTTCGATTAGTGGTCCAAAGCCTACACATTCAAGAATTTTGCCCGTAATTTTAATTTTGATACCAATTTCACCGCTCTCCAGTCTGGCATTCAAATCCGCTTTAATAGTTTTATAATAGGCAATCTGCCGCGGCATTCTATCCGGTGATACTGATAGATTAGAGTAATTTTCTTTTCGATTTAATATTCCTTAAATTTTCTCAAACACGATGGAACAGGCCTCACTAGACGATAATCTCATTTTAATTGGTCTTGAGCGAAGTCTTTTAGTTCCATCATAATTTTCCTAACTCTATATGGCCTAATATTTTCAGCTTCATCGGGAACTCTTAAGTCATTCAAACAGCGCCCTGAATTAAACCTGTATCTATCGAAGTCTGTTCCAGTTTGGTAGTGCCAGTTTCAGGTGGAGCCATAGATGATTAAATTCACAGAACGCCTTTACTTTCTCTCCAATACCTCGCTAATAATTTCTTCGGAACTAACAAGGTGTTGTGGTATCGTGGAAGAAGTATTTCCATTATCAACTTTTTCTTTCAGTTTTTTCATATCATCAGTGAGGCTGGCAATCATAGTGATGATTTTAGGAATTCGATGAATACCCTGCTCACAGTCCAGGCATATGTATTTTAAACGCCTTTTAGAATTTGGTCTTAACTCATAACATTTTAGTCCATGAGGAGATAGTTCCGAGCAGGAAACATGCAAAGGTCCTATCCATCCATCACATTAATAGATTTGTCTTAACTGCATCAATGATATTATACATTTCAGGCAGTTCATCCCGATGTTTAGATAAAGAAACTATCGAAAAGTTATAAACCGTGTACAAAAGGATAACAACAAGGAGTACACTTCACACTGTTCCGGGCCCTATAGACAGTGACTAACAACACAATACACGATGGCCGCGGTAGGGAAAGTGAGAGAAAACAGTAGGTGTAGGTTTCAATTAATTCAAAGAGGTTTACAAAAGGAAATATGTATATAAAATAACCTAAAAATATTTTACCTTTCTTGATAGACAAAAAGCACAAATAAATTATGAAATAAGAAGAATAAAACTTAATATGAAGTATTCTAGTGAAAATAATTAAAACAAATCACTACATCCACTAGAATAAACGATATTAAGCAAGAGTTAACAACAAACGGACGTAGCAAACTTGGTATTGAACTAGATAGAACTAGAAAGATAACAAAGATAGGCGAAAACCATATTGGTGGGATGAACAAATAGAAAGGAAGATTAAAGAGAAAAAGAACGAATATGAAAAGTACCTGTGTAGTAAAAGTACAGAACTTAGAACAATGTACAGAGAAGTATAAGCAAAGGTACGGAGA
Source organism: Protaetia brevitarsis (assembly GCA_004143645.1). Classification (NCBI taxonomy): domain Eukaryota; kingdom Metazoa; phylum Arthropoda; class Insecta; order Coleoptera; family Scarabaeidae; genus Protaetia; species Protaetia brevitarsis. The sequence goes on from RXPK01000033.1 coordinate 2,164,394, forward strand.
AAAACTAGCCATAAAGAAAATGAAATATGAGAAACATGGGAACGTGTCATTTCTTTTTGAGTTGAATGTACATGTTTAATTTTTCTATTAGATTTTTTTTCACTGCCTACTGAATTTTCCGAGCAGCACCGTTGGGTTGGGCGTGAAAAGGCGGTAAAGTACATTGCACAGTACGATTCTGTTCTATAAATTCTTGAAACTCATTTGTTGTAAACTATATACCATCATGAGAAACGAGCATTTTTAGCGACCTAGGGAATAATTTTCTTAATCCTTTAATTGTAGCCGTGAATGTAATACTAGTCAAAACAAGAACTTCACACCATTAAACAATGCCCCCGTATAATAACCACTGTTTGTTTTCCTTTTTATGGAACTCAAGAGTCAATATGAATATTTTTTCTAATTTAATAAACTAATATTCTGCAGGCATGACAAGATCTAGCCAACGATTTCATTTTAACAATTTTCATATATGTATTATGGAGTTTTCTTAAAATTTGTTTTTCTTAAAATCGTATCTCTAGTATCCAGTATCAGTGTTATTCGAGTCTTGACGCGAGATAAGTACAATTCCCCGTTTACATTTTACGCATTGTAAATGTGAATCCAGGATTTCACTTTATCGTGGTGCCAAAATAGTTTGTACAGTGCTCGAATAAACAGGTTATAGTGCAAGCCAAATCGGACTACATATTGGTGTACTGTTGCATCTTGATTCTTACCTACCTATAAAGATTATTTTAATTATGCGTGTGGTACATCCGTAGATGTGAAACGGTGTTTTTCAAAATATATGCATAGTTTACCATCGCAACGAAAGCGGTTTAGTGAGAAAAATCTTGAAACACTTAATTCTACAAACTTTTCAGCATTCCTATACCATTTCTGCTACTTAAATAAGGTAAGGGCCTTATATATAATATTTATAGTTAAATGAATAAATAATTTTGCTCTTTCCAGATACCGCACTGTAGTATGTTAAACGTTAATGTCATAAAGAATCAGAGAATTATACGGGTATTCGGGTTGTTAAAATAAAACCAAATAAATCGATATTTCGTTTTAATTTAAAACATCTTCAGGAGGCACTAAAAATATACAAGTTAAAATGAAACAATATCGAAAATCACAATAAGTAGTTGCTTACAAAGTTGTAGGTTTAATGGCAGCTAACAAAATGATAAATAGTTAAAACATTTAAATGCAAGTCAGGGCTAGACATATTAACAAAAAAATATTTTGTTTGCAGTTATACATATAAAATAAATACAAAAAAAAATTATTGATGTAAAATATTGCAATGAATACTACTTAATTGTTTGTATCAGTTTTAAAATTAATAGAATTACTACAGTTTTTTATATTAACTATTTCCAACAATAATCGCTTTTGTAATTAGGTGCTAATTTAAGTATGGAAATACCATCATAATTAAAACTACAAGGCACACGAATGTTTTCTATTTATCTCATTTAAACAGTTTAAATTGCATAGATCTTTACAATGTTAAAACTCGGTTTTAGCTGGTAAATTTGATTGCACATATACAGCAAAATATAATACATATTTTCAGTTTCAAGGTATTACCATTTAGGCATGTTTTCCGTGCCCGATTCGCGAGGGCGCAACATGACCTACTACTAGGTCGCAGACATCCAAGTAGAGCACCCTCTGCTCAGTTGCATTACGCTTGCTAAAAGGGAAAGATCGGCGAAAAGCTGTCAAGGATAACTGACCCCCGTAACTACCACTGCGTTGACTTACTCGAAGGGAGCAAATGTTCACAGTTTTTCTGTGCACACTTATATTTCAGCCTTCAAAATACGTTTTCGATTTCTTTTTTATTAAAGATCACATCGAAAACAGAATGGACAGTGCATCGCTGAGAAGTCAGTGGTTTCACATTTCTTAAATACTTTGTATTTTTTCAGGTCTGTTATTGAATGCGTATGTATAACTGTTAATTACTAAAAGATTGCATACACATTGTGCATGCGCTGATAAAATACGTTTCGTTGTGTAAAACAGGGCTGGGACTCTTTGTACAATAGAATTCTGTTATAGTTTTCTATAGTAGAATTCTATGTTTGAAGTCAATAACATGGTGAATTGCTACTTTGTGTGTCTATAATCCCTTAAATAGGCGAAAACCAACCGTTTAGAATTTATTGGCGTGACATTCTAGTAATTATTATTAATAATAATATTAATTAATTATGAAAAAGACGACACACAGGTGGCATTAAGTGAGAATAAAGAAGTTGTTTAGGTTTTAGGAACTGGAAAAAAATATTTTGTATATTTTATTCGCTAATTCTTGGGTTTTTGATTTAAATGTTCGCAAATACATTTAATATATAGGGTTGTTTATGGGTGTGGATGAAGAAGAAGCGTTAGAAGAAATGCGCATCTTTAATATAAAACGACGTATTCTATGCGAAAAAAGCGATCCGTTTATACATTCCAAATATTTGTGAAGTAAGCCATCAACTAGTAAATGCTATCCTTTTCTAAACGATCTATCTATCCTTCAAAGCGAAGTGTGTGGACGTATCGTCTTTAGGCGACAATATGGCGGCATATAGAAATCGACTATTGCCACACAGAGTACAAATAATGTAGAAATGAAGCGATAAATAGACACATTGTATACAGAGTCCCAGCCCAGGATACGTACATCCACCGTAGAATGAAGTTAGCTAGCAAAATACCGTAACCTACACATCTCATTTGATTGTGTATACGCAACATAACATACATAAATAAATTCTTTATTTAGAAAGCACTTGAGCAGTTTCACAATTCATAACAAAAATAACCATGTAAAAGAAACAATATTTGAATAAATTTATTAACCATAACTTATATCTGTGTCAATGAGAAGCGCTAAAAAATCCACGAAATTAGAAAGTAGATAATATATGTTTCTTTTGTGGTGGTGGTAGATCATTATAAACAGCGCTGCGGTGTCGGAGTATTGACTTGAATTGAGCGGTAAAAATTTTAAAATATATTTATTAGAAAGCGGATATATATTTTTAATTAAAAGTACTATTTAATCACGAAAAGTGCTTGAAATGACTGTAACAATAAAAACCGGCTTATATCGTCAGTAATACGTCTTACGAAATTTTTTCTTTAAGCTTTAATTCTTTTCGTCATAATTTCTACAAATTGCATCCTGCGTTCAAAATCGTCTTCTAATAATGGTGCACGAACTAAATGTAGTTTGTAGGTGGTCAATATTTTTCTTATCGATCATCACATACATCATGATCTGTTGAGAGTTGCCTAATTGACACTAGGTTCGTGGTGTTTCACGAACATCCAGCAGAGTTTGTAGTGAAATTGTGTTCATTTGTTGCTGTTTTCGTTCTTGCAAGAGTTAGACGACATTTTTTTCACGTTTTAGTTCATCAAGTCGTTGCATTGTTCGGATACTGTAGTTCTGCTGATTAAAGATGTTTCAGATGATTTAACAATTCTTATTACAAGAATGCCCAAAAGTAGAGAAAAAGGGAATAACAAAATAACTGTGGTGTCACAAGGACTGTAGCGGGTAGTAATTGACATAAAATATCCCATCACTCCTTGTCGTACAAGATTTTATTAATTCGGGACAATTGTTCTGGGAACATAGGGTTTCCATTGTCAACCGAGAGTCGAATGAAAATCTGTGATAACCTTTACAGAATTTGTCTCAAAATTCGATAGTGTTAAATCTACTCTAACTGTAGGAGAATAATAAATTAGAAATACACATTTAAAGAAAAGAAATCGATTCCAATAGATTAATTACTTCCTTGATATTTGTAAAATTCCCTCTTAACAAGGTAAGATTTGACAAAGAATTGTAATTCATCTATAATGATTACCAGAGTAGTCCAGAATACAAAGAAAGTCCAATATAAACACCAATGGCTGTTTACATAATCAACTTTCACCGCACCTTAAATTTTAAAGTGCGCTTCAAAATGAGAATGCATTTCATAATTGGCTTTGGCACTTTATCGCAACTTTAAATTAAAGTCGCCTTGTTGGTGCTTTAAAGTAAAGTCGCTAACGTGTGACAACTAGCATAAAATCTATGAAAATATGCAATGCGCACGGAATAGAGAGACCAATTTTACTAAAGAAGAATGTGTATGCAATCAATAGCACCACAACATCTAGGAAAGTGAGCAATATTAAAGAACTGCAGTTTGATTTTTTTAGGTTTTCTTCTGGTTTGCAACATTTTAACACACTCATTTTTTAACAGAGCTATGTCGTAGCTTACTTTCTTAATTATTCTCGATGCCGATGCCACAGATACACTAACAAAATTAACAACTGACATGATAATATTGCCAGTTGCATAAAATCGTAATGTTAATAAAATCTTCGTTTCAATTTTTATCGCTTCACCTCTACATTTCAAAAACATTCACTCCTCTATTTGTACCAGAACTAATTCTTTCTCTCGCGTGTTCTACTAGCTTTAATACAAACGTTTTACTTAATTAAACGAGACCTTTGGTAAAATTAAAAAAAAATCCACTTATTAAAATCAAAGACTTCTTTTTTATATATTTCTGGCTGGCACGTAATTATTATGTTATCTTCAGAGTCACTATTCGCCCATATAGCCAAATTTAAATTTCCCTGGAAGACATAAATAATTAATTTGTTGCACTCATAATTTTGATTTTTTGATTTCAAATTGACAATAATTTTAATAAATTTCTAATTCACGTTTCATTGTATTTTAATATCAACTTTACTTTAAAATATGACAAACACACTTTTACTAAATAACCCACCATAACATTTTATGGAAAGCAATACCTTTAAATTATATTTAAAGTGACTTTAAACGTACCTTTATGAAAACGGCCGTAAGTATGAAATGCTAAGACTTGGGCTCCAGAAAAAATCGCAACAAAAGGTTTGCTAAATATGAAGTTTTGCGATGATTTCAATTTTTAAATTTTATGATAGAATTTACGAAAAATAATTACAAATCGTTTTAAGCCCTGTGTTGCATCTAAAGATACGATCAAATATGGAAATGGAATATGGTACAAAAATGCGTTTTTAAAAACTTGGCAGTTAATGTAGTAAACAGTAAATATTTTTCAGTAATCTGTACTACAGATTCTGCTACAAGTTTCAAAAATGCATTTTTGTCCCATATTATCCTAATGTCCTATAGGCTCCCTATTGTAACTACTGCACGGATTCCATAACATTTGAAACTTTCCTATTCTAACTAAATAATTTCCTTATGATTAATAACAATAACAAAAATATAATAAATCGGTCAGCTAACAGTTGTTATTACATTTGCGTCCATTGAACGGCTCTAGTTATCTTTCACCATTCTCCATAAGGGAGATTAGAGGAAAAACATGGAAAGTAGTTCCAGACCTTGTTACTGATAGCCAGCCAATTATTACTATCTTTATGAATTTGGAAGAGGCAGCCTCCACGTTCCCTCAATTCCGACAGCCGTGCGCATCTTCAGGTAGTTGCTCCGTTCTTTGCACATAATGAAATAACAGAAGGATGGACCAGCATACTGATCTAAAAACAAATAAAACAACACTACATATTCTAATATTTAACAATCTCTTAATCCTAATTATTCTAATCAGCAGTAATGAAATTAAAGATTCATAATTTAAATATTTACTTATACACCCCAACTCAACGCTATAGCTATAATTTAACACTAATTCAGACCAATAAAGAGTATGAAATATTCATTTATAAGCATGTACCACCTTACTAACTATCTAAATATTACCCTAACCCATATAATTCTTTAGCAGCATTACTGAAAAATTCCCATCGTTCGAGCGACTCATTATCTCTAATATCTGTTTCCCATCGCGGTCAATTTAACCTCTTAGCCAATGTCCTAACTTTAGTGCGCGATCGCCACTCATCAGTCAATGCACATTCAAATAAAATATGTCCGCTGTATCCACTCCCATCACAGTCACAGTGCGAATCATTAACCCTCGCGATTTTACACAAACATAGTTTAAAATTACCGTGACAAGTTATTAACTCTACCCCCTGATACGACAAGCTAACCCCCATTTGCCTAAAACTTGCAACGCTACCGATAAATTTCCTAGTCCACCTCCTATTTAAAGTAGTATCTAATAATTTAATATGGTTTCTAAGTGCTCTTTTAATTATCGAGCTATCCCTCGTAGACATCGTATCTTTCGCTAATTGATCTCCCTTCTTATTACCAATTGCACCTACGAGAGTGTTAGTCCAAAAAAGTTTTACACTGCCCCAGCCCCCTCCTTTTCCTCTTATACCACACGAACGTTTAAAATATTACGTGTTTTTATCCAACATTACATTTCGCTTCACATAGGTTAGCGTAGGAAGTTAGACGTTGATTTTATAAGAGCTTTGTTGGGCTAAGCTTTGCATGGGTACCGAAGTTTACTCACAGAAACACAAAATAAATTAAAACATTTCCCTCCGAACGCATACACGCTAATGGACCGAGAAATTCGTAACTGCTTCTAGCATTATCGCTTTTGTTAAAGCTGCCGGAAATGTACTACACGTATTGGCATGCACGTGAGGTAAGGATCTTTGTACAAAGGTGCAGTGCGCGAAAACAACAGATTACTATTCAGTCGCAACACTGCTGTGGTTTCGGAATATTTAGATTTTCCTTCGTCGTCGTCAAAACATTGTGATTCCCGCGCGATGTTTGTATACTGTGTTGTGTGTTTTCATTAAATATACATGCAAATGAATTTAACGCTGTAACTGATTAAATTTGTACGCTTACGGTGTGTGGAATTTGTACCTCGTCTATGTAGAGAAAACATTATAACGTAATGTAATGGGGATTACGTTTGCTTACAAGCTATATATAGGGAAGCTTTCAAACAAACACATGTAGTATTAAAAAGAACCACTTAGAAGGAGCTTCATCTTTGCGATTTTGACTTTATAAGAATTGAATATTTAAAGAGACACCTGAAAAGTTGAACCGACCATAGAATAAGATCAGATAGGTCAAATAAATAACCTAAAAACTTGAAACAAATGAAGATTAGCAGCCAAAGAATGTTGCCAGAGAGGATAGCACAATTTTCCAAATTTATTTTTAAAAATAAAAATACTTGTTTTGATTCATAGACATATTTTTTTGTCAAAAATATATTTAGAAGTTACGTGGATGTATGTATTTGTTAGAGATTTGAATCTTTGATTGAATTGGATTGATAACATTACTTTTTTCTGTCTAAACTTTCGCAACACAATTTATTAGTTTCCCGCAGGAAGAATTACATATACTGATGTTCATTGTATACTTTTTAAGTCAAAAATCTTAATTTTCTAATGTTGCACCTAGCTTCTTTCCCAAGCAGAACTGATTTGAAAAGACCCACATGTCGCAACATCGTTGTATGTTGTTTAAGCTTTATAGCGGATTGTTGCTAATTGAGGATGCACAAGAAAAACCATCATAGAAGATTTGTTGTTGATTAATTTAATGCTTTAATGCACAAAGAGCGTTTATGCCAGAAATGTTCAGAACATTATAGAAGATTACCATCGGCGGGTGTTTCTCGAAACACCATGGGGTTGGCACAACTCCTCCACCAATTCAACTTCGACTTCAATGCGCTTGTAATCAATTACCATTATCGGCCACTTGTCATCCTGGTTCTTCATCAATTGCGACATCCATACTACTGATGTGTTCTTATTTAGACAGTATGGGACTAGAGTGCTATTGACTTGGAAACCAAAAAGTGACTTTTCTTTTCGGTCTTTCTTAAGCAAGTAATCTTGAGGAAGAAAACTCACATTTTGGGGTGGGTACTACGAGAAAAAACAAATTCTCCCCTGTTTCTTCTCACGGTACCCACCCCAAAATTGTGAGTTTTTTTGGTAAGCAAACTATTGATAAGTGATAGACTGCTGCACCATTCTATTGTAGTACGACCAGAGGATCCCCATAGGGGGAAGTTACATCCCCACTTATAAGGAGCCTAACAGCAGGCGACCTCTTATGTGGGATGATTGATCTAGGGATACCTTGTCAAGGATATGCTGATGATATTGTTGCATACGCAAAAGACAAATTTGGGAATACTCTCTGTGACGTAGTTCAAAGAAGACTGAACTGTACGAGAAAATGGTTTCAATTGGTCAAAAGAAAATCTAATCTTAAAACCAAAAAAATGGATGGGGAAAATCTAGATTATTAAGTCTCTAATAATTTCACTACTATGCCGTGCATGACTATCACCGATAATAAGTATTTTGCGCTTATTGTTAGTGCTCAACTTCTTTATATTAGTATTATTTTTAGAGTCTTTTTGTTATTGGCATCATTTTTAGATGTTTGTACCTTTTCAGTTTAATTTTGTTCAATTGCATGCACTATTTTAAGCGCGTTGATGTTTTTGCGTAGTTTTGTGTTTTGAAGAAGTAAAAAATTTAATTTAGATTGTAATTGCGCAATAATGTTTAAATATTTCAAAGCATTTACTACCTTCGCGGGTTTGTTTTTTTTTGTTAAGATTTATTATAGTAGAAATACTATCATTACTCTCTGTAGATGTGTCCAAATCAGGATGGAGATAATCACCAAAATCATTACACCGCACTGAACCAGATTTCATATTTTCTTTTAAACGTTTTTGAAGTTCGCTCTTTTTCGGGTTGCGGCAGATGCTCCGCTTTTAAGATTTTTCTTAGTTCAGCGACCGTTAAGTTCTCTACGGCCATATACGCTTGGGTTTCTTCTGCATTGGGAAAAAGAAACAACACAATAAAAATCAAGTTGCATAAGGCACCACAGATCACCACCAAACAGTGGCATACCGAACATGGTTCCGCGGGTTCCGCGGAACCAGGGCCCGGACCTCGAAAGGGCCCGGTCCTCCCCGCGCTATTTTTTACAAGGTCCGAAATGCTAAATTGCTTTGCACATAACGTTGGGCCCCTCGGGGTCCGTGGTTTACCTCTCGTTCTTTTACAAGAATCAATGCGCCAAACAGCTTGTACATAATGTATGTTTATATTTCACTAAATTGGTGCATTTTTTCTCCAACGTTGAGTAATCAGAAAATAAATCCCAAAGTTACTTTATACGCTTATATTTCGACCCATAGTCCTTTTCGGTGCCACTAATCCTATCAATAAACTATTTATACAATTATAAACCATACACAGTTTACACACTAAAATTATATACAATCTGGAAACAAATTTTTATTTTTGTACACGTCTTGCATCAGAGATTATCACTCTTATTTCTATAATTACTAAACGTCCGAGAAAAACTGCACTTTAGTGTAATTTAAAAATATAAGAATGAGTCCAAACATATTTGTGAATCAAAAATAAAAACATTGTGCATTAAAAAAAATGTGTTAAAGTTAAAGCGATAAACAAAACTGCTGCAACGGAAGTGCCAGAGTAGCTAATAGTACTATTAAACAAATTGTTTTCTAGTTTATGGATAGCATCTGGGTAGTATTGGAAGCGGCACGCGTCGGTGTCTTTTCTATAGAAATCGGGCGAGATCTTAGCAATGGTTTTCATAACTTTTGTATTGTAAAAGGGTGCTAATTTTATTACTTCTATCCGCTTATGCTGGCTGCTATTCACGATATTTGGCAATAGCGGAAACCCAAAACCTATTAGTTCCCATCTTCTTTTATTTTTACAGTTTGCACCCCCAACGATCATTTTTCATCTTATTTAGTTAAAACGCCGTGATAGAACAGGTATTGTCTCGTACCAATATTTGTTTTTTATTAGTGTTTTGTGTAAAATGAGCCAGTACAAACATTAGGTGGAATGCTAAACGCAAGCAGAAAGTTGAAGCAGATGAAAGAAAATAAGCTACCAAAAATTGATAAATTTTTACTCAAAAACTGATCAAACTGATAACTCATCAACTTCTGTACTGTACTACTAGTTATAATAGCGAAGTGAACCGAGTAACCCTCAACTTTTAGTTGTACCCCTGCAATGACCGAAATAATCAGTGAATCGGTGGTAAGTTATTATTTATTTTATTAGTTATCTTATAATTCTTATTCCCAAACTTCAAATTTGTCATTTGTCTTTACACTAATAAGTAAAATAAAGTAATTCCTAATGTTCATGCTTGATTTAATAATTTAGACTAGGAATTCCGAATTCGTCACAACCGTTGAGCATGAATCGAGACTTCATCAATTTCCAAAGAATGTAAGAACTTATATTATTTTTAATTATTGCTTAAAGCATTAACTGTGTTAATTTCTAGTGAACATTGAAAATGTAACTGACCATGGACATTTTCTTGGGGAATTAACAAATGACCAAAAACAATTTATTATTTCCAATGGCCTTGCAAACCCTACTGGCCCTTTTCCAAAGACAAAATAACAGGTTTTTTCTGATTTTTACTACAAAACAACTTCGAAAGTCGGCTTTACAACGGAACGAACGTGGTTGTGTTATTCTAAAATTTTAAATAAATGTTATTGTCAACCCTGTTGGTTGTTCTCGAAAAAGCAAACTTCTCTTAGTTTAGGGTTTGATGACTGGAACATTTAAATCGGGCTATAAACAGCCATGAAGCGACTAATGAGCACAATCAATGTTTGTGCATTTACGACAAATGGCGATTAAATAAAACTATTGATTTTGGAAAACGAATCTTATAATTCGGAAGAAATTTCATTTTGCGCAAAATTTAGAACGGATCATTGATGTTTCACTCTTGCTAGCTTCTACAAATATGCGTTCCGAGGGCACGATGAAACAATAATTCAGAAACCCTGGAATGTTTTTGGCTGTATAAACTATTGTCCAAATATGGCACTGTTTTGGAAAATGTACTTAAAAATAAAAAAAAAAAGGAACGATTACTTATCTAGCCGAAAATTCAAAATGAGGTGCTAGATTTTTACTCGGAAATGCAATTAAAAATGAATTAATTCACAAAATTAGTTCATGTCCGTTTTTTTTCGATAATTATTGATACAACTGAAGACATTTCAAAAAAACATCAGCTTAGTTTAGTTTTTCGATATGTAGAAATCGTAGGCAATTAACGAATCATTTTTAGGATTTGTCTCCGTAACTGATCAAACTGCAACTACACTTAGCAATAAAATAATTGCCGAAATAAATAGATTAAACATTTGTATAGATAAACTGCGTGCCAAGGATATGATGGCGCGGCAAATGTGTGGCGATTATTATGCGTTTAAGCATAATTTCAAAAAAAGCTAAAAACGCTCCTTATGTTCACTGCGTTGCGCATACTCTAAACTTAATTTATATGATTCCGTAAAAAATATTGAAACTGTAGAACCTTTTTGATTTTGTTGAAAGAATATTATTTGTTTTTTGGTAATGGTATTGTTAAGGTGGGATTTCTATACCTAACTGACAGCGATACAATAAATTAAGAGATTAGTGCCTACAAGATGGTCCTCTAGGCACGTTACTTACATGCATTTACGATTAATTTTTTAAACATATTGAAAACACTTTCAAAAATTATTTTAACAAGTAAATAAAAAATGTAAATTGTTGAAGCAAATCACTTAAAAACTTTTTACAAAAATATTAAACTGTTTTTTAGTGTGTTTGAAACAAAGATTTTGCAATCCACGGATCTTCTGTCGAAACTACTTCAAAAAATCGCAAAGTATTAGTTAAGCTGCAAAATTATTCGAGAATGCTTTACGAAATATGAAGGAACTGCGGGAGCAGTTCATTGCGTTAAAAGTGAACGGGGCAGTTAGCGACAAAATGCGGGAACAAGTTAGTGTTTCAGAAAAACGAGGTCTCGCCCAAAATTATTTTCGACGAACCCAAAAATCATTATTGCGTTGAAACTAATTGAAGAAAATTTCAGAATAACTGTTAAAACACTGGATATTTAATTTTGCAATTAGAAAATCGATCTAAAGGTCTCTATCACATAAATCAAACATTCAAAATATTAAATAAAGATAGTATTATTAACAGTACAGACGATGATTTATTTAATATGGCACAAAAATTACACACATTATACAAAAAAGACATTACAGAAGCAATTTCTACTCAAATTTTATCTTTTCGACAATGCTTCCGCGAGGAAATAAACCCAAATTCGGTGAAAGATCTCTTAAAATTTATATTAATTGATAATTGTTCATCAAGTAGTAGCTTTTCTGAAATTGATAACAGCCTGTACGATATTTCTTACTGTTTCTGTTACGGTAGCAATAGCCAGAGCGAACATTTTCAAAATTAAAATTAATAAAACTTACTTAACGAAATACAATGACGTCAAGACCGGCTATCTAATCTGGCATTTCTATTGAAAATGAGGTAGCAAAAAATTTGAATTTATCCAGTCTGATAACATCTTTTGCCACATCAAAAGCAAGAAAAAAAATACAATATAAATACATTGATTTACTCTATTTTTGTTTTTTTTATTTTTTTTTTGCATTAATGTTTGTTTTTCAGCTGTATAATGCTCTTATATTGTTTTTTTGTTTTTAAATTTTTTAATGTATTCAATAATTTTAAAAAAAATTATATAAGTATTTTTTTTTATTTGTGGGAGGGGAGTGGGTTAGGGGCCCGTACCACAACTGGAACCAGGCCCGTTCATATGTCGGTACGCCACGCCACCAACCGTAATATCAATCGATAGACAATAAAAAACACTACGCACTGATATAAATTTTAACAATTAAAGTTTATTTTAAACCAGTAAAAAAAGGAAAAAACTCGGAGTAACAGACATGTACAACGCGCTCACTTGGCGGCTCGTGCACTGTAATAGGATTAGAAGGCCAGCTGTAAAACAGCAAGAATAGGTGACACAACAGATCTCTTAGGTCGCAGTGTAATATCATCCTCCATTCATACATATACGCATACATACAACTAAATAGTAGAAATCATTTATCCAATGTAAATTTCTTTTCGATCCCATCCGCATACTTGCACAATTTTGAACTTGTATTTACCCAAACTGGCATATGTGAATTGATAGATTTTCCTTTCCTAGAAAGTTCGATAACTTCATAAACTTCGCAAACTTGGTAAACCCGCCGCAAATAGCCAGAACGGCACTCGTCTTCGTCGCATAAAACTTAAAAATGTGCGCACGTGTACGATAAGGAAACTTCGCTGACCTAACTTTCAATTTCGTCCCCGCGTAATTTACTTACACTTTGTTCGACTTCCCACGCGATAATTTTTCGCCGCGGTCGTATGGACTCGATATTGAATTTAAGCTTGTTACGAGAGCAAAAAAAAATGGAACGTGAAAATTCGTCTTCACGACCAAAGTAAAAAAAAATATTCGGTGTTCGAGTTTATAAGAAAACCTAGGTACGCCAGGAGACGTATAACTTTCTTCTGTTAAATTTTTGTTCCTCCCTCTCGAAGCATGTTCTTGGTTTACAGCAAAATATTTGGGTCTGCTGAAGAAAGTTTTGTTATCGTTTGACCCTTCAGTTTTACCGATAATTTTATCACATTTTGAGTTTTGAACATGTCTGTTATTGTATAAATAAAATAATAATACTTACAAAGTTAAAATATAATAATCAAATTATATGTATTTTAAATTTAGAATTTTTTAAAAGTCAAAAAACATTTTTGTAAACAAGGTAATGTTACTATGTATTTTTTAAAATGTTGCAATAAATATGGTTGAGTTGATTTGTGTCTGTTTTGAAATTAATTGAATTTTGATTACTGTTAATATGAACCATTTCTAGAAATAACCGCTTTTTGTAATTACTTTCAACATCAAGAATTTTAGTATTATCATAATTAAAATTGTGGTCTAAATTTTGAAAATGTAAGACAAGGCACATGAACGTTTACCTATACGAACTATCACTTTTATGTTGCGTTATTCTATTCTTTAGCATTTGAGAAGTTTGACGCGATATAACAACTTGACAATCACGACAACGAATATTATATACCAAATCACTTTGTCCAGAATTGGTATCTGTCTTTAGTTTTTGTAAAGATTGTTCTTATGGTTGTTATATTATACTTCGCAATTTTGATATTTTTAAAATCTTGAAAATGTTTAATTACTTTATTAGTTAAACCTTCTACGAAAGGTAATTTATAATATTTAAAACTGGTAGTTGTATTAGTATTTATATGTTCATGTAAGGAATTTGGAGAGTAAATTAATTTGGAATGAATATTTATAGGGTAGCCGTTATTGGAAAAAAATTTAAATAACTTTTTTAAATTGTCATTAAGAAATCTTGTGTCGCTAATTTGTGTAATTCTGTTTTTCATAGCAATCACAGTATTATATTTCTGATTTATAGGATGATTAGAGTAAAAGTTAATAAATCTACCAGAAGATGTCGGTTTTTGATACCAATCTAAAATGATAATGTTATTCTCTGATCTTATAACTTTGGTATCAGAAAAGGTACATAACAATCATTTTCCAATTCAAGCAGTGAATTGTAAATGATTATTATACGAATTAAATATCTTTAAAGTAATATCTACCTTATCATTAGGTATTGAACAAATAATGTCATCAACATATTTAAAAATAAATGGAATTTTGAAATGTAATTTAGGTATAACAGCATCTAATAAACAATCCATAACAATCATTGCCAAAATTGGACTAATTGGGGAACCCATTGGTGTACCAAAAATTTGTAAATAATATTTATTTATAAAAGAAAAAAAAAAACAATTATTACAAACAAAACGTAATAATAGTATAAAATTATCTTTCGAAATTGTAGTGTGTGGTTCAATTAAAGACCATTTTGTATCAGAATATCAATTACTAAATCTATTGGAATATTTGTAAATAATGACACAACATCCAAAGATATCAACATAAAATTTTCAGGTATAATCATTCCTTTAATAGTACTAACAAAAGTGAAAGTATCTTTAATATTATTACCCATATAGCTTATTTTATTCTTCAACGAAGTTCCGGTCGGTACTCCTTTTCAAATAATATTCCAGATGGGTTTTTATCTCAAAATATCCAAGAACTATGGTTACGATATTATGAGGAAGATGAAACAATGGGCATCCTTAAATATTAAATTAGCCAACCAGTTGAACAGAAAACACTTTTTGGGAAGATGTAGAAGACAGAATGCAATTCCAGGCCATATACAACAATATATAAGAACATATGTCAGTTATTGACAACTAATGACTGGAAGCTGTCACTGGAATTTCAAATTTTTCAACAGGTTGGGGAATAAATTCTTAGTTTAGAAATTAGCATCACTTATAAGAGCATATCTACAATTAATAACAACATTAATTTGTTAAAAAGTCAAATTTCTAATGTGATACCTTCACAAATCTTATCTCTATCTCTCTTATCTCTAATAATTTCAAAAACAGTTTGTTTCAATCTTTTCAAAATAGATTTAATAAGGTAAAGTTACTACTTATTAATAAATTTCAAAGTTAACTGATTATAGAAAAATACAAAAAATTATTTTCTGATAACAGTAAATGGTTTATGAATGTGTCTGATGTTAATATACCTAAGAAATATCTGACTTTTTATCTTTAGTACTAAATTTAGTGTTCCCGTTGTGGAAAACAATTTAATGCAAAAAGATTTTTAGCTGATGTTGAGTGTATGGTTGAGATCTACCAGAAACAAATAAAAATTTGATAAGAGCAAGAATAACTAATAATGTCACAAATCATTTAACAAAATCTAAATTCCTTCCAAATTCATGTATTACACAAACATTTGAAAAAACAAAAAAATTTTTAAAAGACCATCCAAATTTATATATTTTGCAGGCTGACAAAGGTGGATGTACTGTAGCTATGAATAAAAAAGACTATATAGAAAAAACAGAATTACTTTTAAATAATACAAGAACTTATAAGTTTTTAGACAGAGATCCAACTTCGGTTACACAGAGAAGACATAATGAGCTAATAAAAAAATTAAAAACAAAAAAAGAAATGAGTGATAATGATGCTAAACATATAACTACATATAAAGCAGTACCATCTAAATTATATTGCTTACCTAAAATACGTAAACAGAATATACCGATGCGTCCCATTGTTAGCTCGGTTGATATTCTGATACAAAAATGGTCTTTAATTGAACCACACACTACAATTTCGAAAGATAATTTTATACTATTATTACGTTTTGTTTGTAATGATTGTTATGGATTGTTTATTAGATGCTGTTATACCTAAATTACCTTTCAAAATTCCATTTATTTTTAAATATGTTGATGACATTATTTGTTCAATACCTAATGATAAGGTAATATTACTTTAAAGATATTTAATTCGTATAATATCATTTACAATTCACTGCTGAATTGGAAAATGATTGTTATGTACCTTTTCTTATACCAAAGTTATAAATCAGAGAATAACATTATCATTTTAGATTGGTATCAAAAACCGACATCTTTTGGTAGATTTATTAACTTTTACTCTAATCATCCTATAAATCAGAAATATAATACTGTGATTGCTATGAAAAACAGAATTACACAAATTAGCGACACAACATTTCTTAATGACAATTTAAAAAAGTTATTTAATTTTTTTTCCAATAACGGCTACGCTATAAATATTCTTTTCAAATTAATTTACTCTCCAAACTCCTTACATAAACATATAAATACTAATACAACTACCACTTTTAAATATTATAAATTACTTTTCGTAGAAGGTTTAACTAATAAAGTAATTAAACATTTTAAAGATTTTAAAAATATCAAATTGCGAAAGTATAATATAACACCCTAAGAACAATCTTTACAAAAACTAAAGACAAGATACCAATTCTGGACCAAAGTGATTGGTAATATAATATTCCTTGTCGTGATTTGTCCAAGGTTGTTATATCGGTCAACTTCTCAAATGCTAAAAATTAGAATAACGCAACATAAAAGTGATAGTCGTATAGGTAAACGTTCATGTGCCTTGTCTTTACATTTTCAAAATTTAGACCACAATTTTAATTATGATAATACTAAAATTCTTGATGTTGAAAGTAATTACAAAAAGCGGTTATTTCTAGAAATGGTTCATATTAACAGTAATCAAAATTCAATTAATTTCAAAACAGACCAAAATCAACTCAACCATATTTATTGCAACATTTTAAAAAATACATAGTAACATTACCTTGTTAAAAATTTTTTTGACTTTTAAAAATTCTAAATTTAAAATACATATAATTTGATTATTATATTTTAACTTTGTAAGTATTATTTTAAATATTTTATTACTATTGGTTCATATTCTTTGTAATATCGTAGATGTCCTCCTGAGGAAGTCATAAATATATGACGAAATATTGAGGTTATTTAGCAGTTTTATTTTAAAGACCGTATTACCCATATAGCTTATTTTATTCTTCAACGAAGTTCCGGTCGGTACTCCTTTTCAAATATTATTATTATATACATTCATTCTTCTTCCTCCTCTCTGAGATCAAATTTGAACTTCTTCATGGCCTCTTCGAACAGGTCTGCCTCCTCCTCGGTGTCGACCTTGACTCGCCGGTACTCGGCCGGAAAATTCGCCAGCTTCCTCATCATCGTCTGATGACCGGGGCAGTATGTGAGGGATATTATAATTTTCCCGTCACACCTGGTCATCTTCTTGACGCCATATCTACACATATATAGTATTCATATAAGATAAAAAAAGAAAACATTTAAAACTGTCTTACCTGAATAAGTTCTTGCATATCGCATGCAACTTGTCATCAGGCAATTCCTCCCTATTCATCGATTCGATGATGAACATATACGGGGTCGTGGCCATTTTTGTAAATATATTTGGTAAAATAAAGTTGGATGAAGTTGTAGGATCACTACTAGCACGAGCGACTGAATAACCTGGGTAGCTCGGGTTTTGTTTTATATTCAGCTTACACCATTAAGCTAACTATTATTTAATGTAGGTAAGCTACTACGTCAGAATCATTATCCCTAAATTTCTCTGAGATGGATAATGGTCAACATATGTCATAATGAAAGTTGCTATCTACAAAATTCTTTGAAAAATGTGAAAGTTATAATGTTCTGCATTAGAGCGGTATCATTAGCAAAGACTACGTCACATATAGTAAATTTAAAAAGTTCTAGGAATCAGTAACAGCGAATATGTTTTCTATTATTAGCAAAAGTATTGGCGTAATTAAGAGGTGGAATCATTATCCTAAATTCTTTGAAAAATGTGGAAACAACTACGTCATAGGCAGATGTGCACGCTAAGAAAAGTTTCTACAATAATTATTAGCTAATTAAGTCAAATCATTATCCTAAAATGCTTTGAAAAGTGTGAACCCTACAGAGAAAGCAGTAACGTCACAAGCATGTGTTGACCCGCTAGTTAATATCGTAATGCCCCCCTTTACCTCCCAAATGGAAGCTCTCCACATGTAGTGTTCCACCGCAGTATACATCATCGTAAGCAAAAACTGTAAACTATATTAAAGTTTGGCGAACCAAAATGATCCCACGAGTTACATATTATGATACCCTTCACCCTCGAAAGAGAAGCTCTCCACATATTCCGCCACAGCGTACGTCATCGCGCAAGCAACTCTGCAAATTATACTAAATTCGCGAATTAAAACAGCGAACAAAATGATATGCGGGAAGGCAATAAGCACAAGCACGGGTTCTGCATTTTGAGCACTGAGGAAAAGAATGCATTAGTTTAACCAAAAATACGCATAACCAACCAAAAAAATTTGCATTAAATACGGCCCACCGAAATTTATTGTTTAATTGCAATTACGATTTGTTGAAATATATTTGCTTAACTTAAAAAATAATAAACTCGTTGATTCAACTGGACCCTCAATTCAATTTTAAGCAAGTTTAATCGTTAAGTGCCACTTTAGTTTAGTTGATGTAACATTGGTTTTGATTTGTTAATACAGCTCTAAGTATGTTAGAACAACCAAAAGAAGTGTTTTGTTTAAACTAGCATTGGCTGCTTACCGTAACTTCGAAATTCTTGCTTCAATGTATCTTTATGGTTACATTAGCAAATAAAACGTAATGCAAACATTTTATTTTTGGTTGATTTGAACAAAAATTTGTTTATTCAAATAAATCTCATTTTGAATATTTTTGAAATTTTATTAATTACAAAATGGGGTTTGGAAACAAAATATGACTAAATTAGGTTATATATTTATTAATAACTTCGCAACAGTTATAAAGTATGAAATATGTAAGTACACTTTACAATAATAGTAGGTATTTAAAAGTAATGCCTAAAAACATGTATTTACAATATATTTGAATGCACTTCCGAGCGTCTTCTGGGCGGTAATTGGATTGTTTCTATGTCCAGAACCTCCAGGAAGGTGTATTCTACATGTATTGTACAACTAATAAATACAATATTCTGGGTCTTAATATACCCGTTTAAGCATGAAGTATAACCGTTGCCATTATGTTGTGCTAATAGCTAATATGGCGTTCATTTGTAAAAACATCTATAAAAATCAAAATGTGTTACCTGCAAACACTGAAGTTAAATATTCAAATCCCCACTGGATTAATAATTCTTTTTACTCGCTCGTCCCCATTTAATAAATATAATAGGTTTGTAATTAATTAAAAATATGTTGGTATTGTAACTAGTATTAGAACTCACAATATATGACGATATCACCAGCCACGAACGAAGACCAATATGATATCTGATGCTTTTAACAGCAAGCAAGCAATCAAATCACGCCATAACATTGATCAATGAGTATCTGACGGTTATAGGTAATATACCTTACATTAATATATGTAGGTACATTCCATAATATAGAAATATTGAATTATTAAATTTGTATTACAACTTAATAGTAGAATAATATACATTGTAATTATGATATTGTTTTTTAGGAAAGAACTCTACATAATAATTACTATACATAAAACGGATAACGTACTATATACGCATACTTTTAAGATCTACATATTTAGGTGCGCAAAGCACAAACATCTTTTTTGGTTAAGTTAACCATTTCTTAGTTTCAATATTATGCTATGAATGTTTTCATTCAACTACTAAGATTTTTTTTGTTTTAACATTACCATTTCGGTCCGTCCAAACAAAAACTTTTTAGATATCTTAGCTTCAACCATCTAAGGTTTTTCAGTCAACAGATTTTTTTAACACAAATAAATAATTGCACAAATGATTCATTTTAATTGGATTAAATACGAAATTTGTTGCATTAACACCTTTTGTGTTAACATAGTAGATATTGTTAGCTTAACGCATTTCTTTCTCTCAGTGTACTAGATTTTATCTGCCAATTAAATAAAGCTCGCGAATAATAGATGATAAGTCACGCAAACGACCCTGGAGATCGCGAATAAAACGTGAATTAAAATAATTAGCGGATTGGAAGTCGTGGATGTGCAGTTGGAGGAGGGAACTGGTGAATGGAGTGACCTTGAAAGTGATACCGTAGCCCATGCCTGCTACTGCCGTCGATTCAATAGTTCTTTGCATTTCCCCTGTTTATTTATTTTATGTATGTATCTTCTTATCGTCTAAAAACCACGCCACGCAGTCATTGAAACTACAATGTATTTTATTCTTCTATGTATAAAGCATTTTTTCTCAATAAATCAAATGAAAGTTGTTAATCTCTTAATTTCTATCCCCTTCTTTTCTATATTTTACAGTATAGTATTGGATAAACGAAAGGCTCTGCTCGAATAGCCATTTTGAAAGTGCCCCTAAAGCTATCGGCTGAAATTAAAGCAAATGAGTACTACTATCACACATACTGTAATATAAAAAAATTAGCTCAATCGATGCCACCCCATACGAGATATTAGCACAAGGGTGGAAAAATTTCAATATTTTTTTCTCAGGAATGACTTAAGCTATCACGTTCAAAAAAATATGTAAGTAAAACACTGATTATGGGTATTCTATAAAAAATCAAGAACTAATTCCGTTCACTCAGTTCAAAGTTATTATTATTTTCCCCTTTTTAGGAGTGGTTTTTTTGAGTTTGGTTCAATGTGCCAACTTGGCTTTTTATTATATTAGACCGTATGCATTTAGGTTTATTATATATTTTTTGTTTTTTCTGTGTGGTAGAACATGTAAATAAAAAATAAAATCTCTTTGAATGATCATAGTAAGGACTATTTTTATGTTTATTTTAGGGTTAAAACAATTGTTCATCCATCAATTTCAGGATTATCTGTATGTATGTTTCAGCCCTAGTAGTTGTAAAAGTATCAAATATAAAAAAGAAAATTATAACAACAAAATGATATTTATTTCCGTACACGTAGTTGAAAGTTATTGTTATTTTCCCTTTTTGAAGGGCGGTTTTTTTTTAGTTGAGTTTAATGTGTCAATCCGATTTTTTGTTATATAATAATGTATGTATTTGGGTTCATTATATATTTTTTTAAGTTCTTTTCTGTGTGGTAGAATATTTCAAATAAAAAAAAGGAAAATCATCGAGCGGTTTCAGGATTATTTATATGTTGCACATTTGAGCCCTAGTAGTTATGAAAGCACTGAGCTATAAAAAATAGTTCTGTAATAAATGATAATAATAAATATTATTATATAATATATTATCTGTTGTCACATTTATTATTAAGATATATGTATTCATAATCAATATAAAATAATATTTAGCTCCGTACACGAAGTTCATAGTTTCCTTTGGAGGGTGGTTTTTTGAATTTAAGTTTCCAACTTGACTTTTTGCTGTATAGTACGCCTGCATTTGGGTTTACTATTTACTTTTTTCCTAATAAATTCGTTACAAGTGATGTCATATGAACTGAGAAGTATGCTCTTGATTTGCAACTTCACTGATTCTCCTGGGAGAATAAATAGCTCCAAATAAGTATTTCTACCATCTTCATCGTTTATTTTTTTTTAAGTTTATTCTTCCAGATATTTTTATTAGCAAACCACCCGATTATACACTTATGTGAGAACATATTTTAACTTACTTTCTGCAGCACTGCTGTTTATTCTACCTAAAGAAATTACATTAAATAACAGTCTCCAAACTCTCACAATCAAATAATTGTCATATTAAAACAAATTATGCACGTCTCAGAACATTGATTAAAGAAATATGTATAATAAATGTATATATCTATTTGGCAGTAAGAACAAAAGTAAAATACGAATAGCGGTTCTGTTCAACATTAAGAAAATTATAACAACTATAAATACTTAGCTTGTTGCAATAACAAATGTGAAATAGAATGATGTTGTTACTAGAACAATAAATATGTAACGGAGATTTGATTGATTTATGTCAATATGTTTATATCATATAAAACATATATATTGTACACAAAGCATAGATTTATAGGTACAAAAAATCAAGTCGAATTGTTAAATCCAACTTGAAAAAACATCCCCAAAGGAAAAATAACTTCGAACAGCGTGTGCGGAATTAAATATTATTTATTTTACAATATTCTTTTTTTACATGTCGATGCTTTATAATATTAGGGCTGAAATGTACATATAAATAATCCTGAATCCGATCAATGAATAATTTGAATTTATCCTTAAAATAATCGATAACCCAATGCTGCTGCTAGATCAAAGAGGTTTTATTTTTATTTGTATTACTTTCATTGAAAGAAGTTGACGAAATATATTAATAAACCCAATGTAATTATACACTCATGTATAATAAAGTTAAATTGGGACCCAAACCCAACTCAAAAAAAAATCACCCCTTAGAAAGGGAAAATAATTATAGCTTTGAACTGCGTGTATGGAATTAAATATATTTTATTGTACAATATGCTTTTGATATTTCAGTGCTTTTATAACTAATAGGGCTGAAACATTTTCAGATAATCCTGAAATTATCGATGAATAATTATTTTACCCTAAAATAACCAATAACAAATTGCTCCTACTAAAATCATTCAGAGATTTTATTTTTTATTTACATGTTCTTTCACACAGAAAAAACTAAAAAAATAATATAATAACCTAAATGCATACAGTCTAATATAATAAAAAGCCAAGTTGGCACCTTGAATCAAACTCAAAAAAAACTCCCCTAAAAAGGGGAAAATAATAATAACTTTGAACTGAGTGGAGGGAATTACGTCTTGATTTTTTTGTAGAATGCCCATAATCAGTGTTAATTTATATAATTTTTTTGAATGTGATAGCTTAAGTAATTCCTGAGAAAAAAAATATTGAATTTTTCCACCCTTATGCTAATATCTCGGATGGGGTGACATCGAATGAGCTACTCTTTTGTATTTATAGTATGTGTAACAGTAGTACTCATTTGCTTTAATTTCAGCTCGATAGCTTTAGGGGCACTTTTCAATGGCTTATCGGAGCAGAGCCTTTCGGTCAAATTTCAAAATCCAACATCAGAATCTATGATTTATAATTCGTAATTTTCCCTTGTAAAAGAATATATCATCTGTTATGGTTGAAATAACGCACACACTTTAAAAAAAAAGTAAACTCTTTTTTGTGTGTACGAATATTTATTTTCCGAATGATGCAAAGAAGAGAATAAGAAATAATTTGAATAAAGTTACGTCTTCAACGGCATGAAGATTTAAATTTGACGTCAGTCGCACTGCCAGCAATAAAATTTCAGACCGGCTCACAAAGTGGATACCTTTTCATAATGTATGGGCAGTTTCCTTTCGCTTTAAGGGCGAA
This sequence comes from Protaetia brevitarsis, assembly GCA_004143645.1. Classification (NCBI taxonomy): domain Eukaryota; kingdom Metazoa; phylum Arthropoda; class Insecta; order Coleoptera; family Scarabaeidae; genus Protaetia; species Protaetia brevitarsis. The sequence continues at coordinate 2,188,112 of RXPK01000033.1, forward strand.
CATAAAACCGTCATAACTTCACGCGTAAGTATCCCAGCAAATGTTATATTAACGTTCATGCAAGTCACTTTAACCACAATTTTTTATAGTTTACGACGGATCAAGGCTGTTCAGGGCTACTAAATATTAACGCTCGCATTTTCGAAGCATTCTTAAAAAATAAAAGTTGATTAATTTATTGATTGAATTGTTTAGTATTTGTTGTAATGGTTTCTCTCTTTTTAATTGTTCTACTTCCAAGTAACCATTCCCAGTGAGAACAAGTTGGTTACATTTAACGTGAATTTAAACGTTGTATTGGTTGAAACAACGTTATGGTTATAATTAACCACGTCGATTATAATACCAACTTTTAACTATACATTGAAGAAAGTTATATTAACTCAGAAATGTAACGGATAGTTTAAATTAACTAAAATAACACTTGTAGCATCGTTTATTTTAGGTTATAAAACAACGTTACAATATGAGAAATTATTAACTGAAATGTAATGCATAGTTTAAATATAACTAAAATAAAACGTTTTAGTTACACCGTTTACTCATTGAAAGACTTTTGAAAGACAACGTTGAAATATGAAAAACTATTAACTGCAAATCCAACCCATAAGTATAAGTATAGTTAAATAAAATGGTGTTAATTGTTTGTTTAAGATAAGATGTGCTTTTGCATGAATGAATGCAAAATGTATTTAACAATAGGTAACAATTATTGTATTAAAACTGCACTACTGATGAATGTATCATCCCTCCCCATTTCAAATAAACTCTTCCACCCCTGTTGCGCATCTGCAACGTGCACGGTGCACTTGCAGTCACATGTTTACTACGCTAGTCGAGTGTTAGAACTTTTCTTTATCTTTATAACAAAGTTTTATATTAATATGTGATACGCAACAATCAGTGTATTTAACTAAACGGTGAGTAGCTAGGTACCCCATCAATTAAGTCTATCCAGGTTATATTTGCATATACGATGCACATTGCACGTATAATTATGTATTGCATATACACAATGGCAAAACAGCATAGTAAGCCATCTTAAATAAGAACACTAATGTCAGAAAATCTAACTATATTCTAAAATTGTTCTTGAGGAACCTGTTTCTTAGTATCACCACCTTCTTACTTTATTTCAAATATATAGGTTAGCGAATGCTGATGGTTCTAAATCTGGATTCTTGTGTAAAAGACATTATTCTAATTACTGTTACATGACGTCGTTGCAGTGAAGCATAACTGGAAGGAAGGAACACTTAGTTTCCACAAAACGGGAACAGAGATAATACGGAAATAAATAAATAGTAACAATATACAGTGAGTATTAAATACTTTCATTCGTTTGTAACTACAAAAATCTAGAAACCAATCAAAGTAAACATTAACTTGTTATATATCCCTAAATTTACAGCCTGTAGTCCTTGGTGTTACTTATATACCTATTGTTTGAGTCTTCCATTTAAAGTTACAATTAAACAATACATACATACAGCAGAAAGTGCAGTGAGGACTGGTTGAAATATACGCTCAATGGACTGTTTGGTAGAAGACCTGGATGTGCAGAAAAAGGGAAAATGTATATATCTATAATGAAATGACCTCGTTGCTTTCTTAGTTTTGGTAAAGAATTCTATTATCTTTTTATTATATTGTTATTATTGCATTGTATTATATTTATAGGTAATTACATTTAGTTTTTCTGAAGAAGCATTATGTTTCATTGAAGAGCTTATCCTGAGTTCAATATTATGATGTGATCATTGAATGATTTAATTAAATAAAATTTAATTTGTATTGGACATTATGACTTTTAATCTATAACCAATTTTTCTTATCACACATAAACGCACTGTAAATATAAAGTAACATATATGACATCTGGAACTTGGTAAGTGTTGTACAGAGTCTATAACGCAGCGTCTTAGAGCGCATGAATGCAACGAAGCTGATAATTCACCTATAATTTATAAAGCTGTTGATTTCTAACATTCGGCACCTCACTAAATTACGCAGATGTGACGTTACTACTACGTGGTTATAAAGGTTTGATATAGAAATTTTATTAACCCTTCGTTAGTGTGGTGAGTATGCCATACCCCAGTATGTTGGCCTACATACTGGGTATGGCATACTCCACCACACTAACGAAGGGTTAACATTGAGGTTACTTACCTGTAAACCGATTTTTACGTTTTTACATAGATGTTTTATGAGCGTTAACTCTACTTACCAATAAACGTTTGTTTTGAACGATAATATCACGTAGCACTATAATAGTATATTAAAGTACGAGTTTCATAAGGCATGTTTTGTCGCACGAGTTCAAGTTTAGAAAACGAGCCGCAGCGAGTTTTCTAATGACGAGTGCGACAAAAAGCTTATGAAACGAGTCCTTATACTATTTTTTCTATTTTGCATTATAATTGATAATAAATACTTAATAAAAATCTCATTAAAAATGTTGAGTTTATTTTATATGATTTGGTCACATTGACATACGATTGACATTTGACGAATTCAAAATTCAAATTCGGCTATTTAAATGTTTAAACATATATATTCATAATATAGTCTCTGTAAACTGTAAAAATGAGTGATACTGAGACAAATTTATCTTGTACGCCACCACAACTGCGTGAAATTACGGATAACGCCGTCATAAATTTATTACCGAAAAAATCAAAAGCAGTATATGAAAATGCTACCATCAATTTGAACTATGGGCTGTACAGAATAATGTCAACACAATATCTGAAAACATTTTATTGGCATATTTGAATACAAGGTAAAAAATAAGAAATCTTCTACTTTATGGTCTATGTATTCCATGCTTCTTCTTGCTTTTCCATTTATAAAAAATACAGACATATCAAATATATTAAATTACAAGCCTATTTAAAACGATTCTCTGAGGGATACGAGGCTAAGAAATCTAAAATTTTTGCATTGAAGATATTAATAATTTATAGAAAAGGTTCTGACGCATTGTATTTAGCAATAAAGGTACGATATTATTTGCAAAATGTAATTTTTTATGTAATGGATTTAATTTTAGATCGTTTTAATAATGGGTTACACAGGTCCTGTAGACGAGATGAATTAACAAATATGTCCATACATGATTTAGAATTTAAGAGTGATATTATTTGGTGACAGTACCTAAAACAAAAAATAATATCGTAAGATTTTTTGCAATTACGGATGAAAGATGGATTACTTAATTAAAAATTATGTCGCCTGCGACCAAAAAATATTAATCATTCAAGATTCTTCCTTACATATCGCAATGGTTATTGTATATCGTGCCCGACTGGAATTAATACGATTGGCAAAATGCCTAAATTAATAGCTGATTTCTAAAATTGCCCAATTCAGAGCTTTATACTGGACATTGCTTCAGACGTTCTAGTGCTACACACTTAGCAGACGCAGGCAGTGATTTGCTGACTATAAAACGTCATGCTGGATGGAAGTCATCTGCGTAGCTGAGGGTTACATCGAAACATCTATGAAAAGTAAAGTGGCTGTAGCGCACAACTTATCAGGGCCAAGTACATCTGTCATTCTAGAGTTATATCATCGAATGATTCTCAATCACAAGAGTCTACCATTAAAGCCAATAACATAACTCAGCAAAACTTGTTAGGAAAATTTGCCTGGCATAACAATACATGCTCAAGATACTTGTTCCGTCAGTGTAAATGTATACAGTAATTCCACGTTTCATAACAATAACAATGTAAACTAAATTTGTATAGAATTTTTGATTAAAGTATTTACAATTTACATGCATTTAAACGTCAATTTTGCTTTCTGTCATAATGTATTCAATACAGCCAACCTATGGAATGAAAAAATGCGTATCACAATGAAGCACTTTTCGATACGCAAAAGCGTGTTACAATTGCTTTTTATGAACGCAAAATAGAAAACGTACTTTTTATGTTTTACAAAGGTGGTTTATTAAACGTTAAAATACACCTTGTGCTAAACGGTTACCGTTAAGAACAACGTTTTCTTAACGTTTATGTTCTTATTGGGTTGCATTACTTAAATCGACGTATCATAATTTCAACGCGCTCTCCCAATGGAATTCCTAGCCGTTGTCTAACTACTAAATGTACTCGACCAATTTACATCCACGCTACACTAACTTTAGATGCGCTGCTGCAATTTTCGCTAAACGAACAAAGAAACTAGATCTTTTCTCCCAACTGTTATTTTATTGTGGAAAACTTGATTACAATTGCTACCGTGTCCGCAGACCCCGCTGAGAAAATTGTAGCCGTAGATCTGGAGCGAATGTTCTAAATCGGTAAAGGAGTTCTCGTTAATTAATTGCGACTAAGATTGTACAGCGGCAGAAAACTGTTCTACAATTTATTGTATTATAACATAATAGGAAACGACTCGTAGCGATAATTCTTTTAAAAATTATGGCATTAAAATCTGTAAATGTCCGAAACACGATACGGAGAATTAATCATTGATTGTGAAGCCCGCAGAAGTTGATCATTCTTGGAATAATAGCGGCTTTTTATTAAAATAAGAATTTAATAAAGATAAATGTTTATACGAATGCGGTTTCGAACAAACGCTTTTAATATGTTTCGTTGTAAATGTACTTCTTTTGAGAATAATTATGTGACATAGCTGGTTGAAAACCGAATTAAAGTAAAAATAATTATGGTGTAGAAAACAAGACCAAATAACTTATTTATTCTAATACAGGAATACAATGTGTTGGCAAAAGTTTTTTCAGCATAATTAGCTAATTGGAACGCTTAATAGTAACGTAGGTACGTATTTTTTTAATTTCTTCTTTTCTTGGTTTTTACGTCACAAATATGGAAATGAATATCAATGACTACAACGTTTCGCTTTATTTCAAAGCTTTTTCAAGTATCAAAATATAAAATGTAAAAAGTGTAAATTATAAATATTTTTTTTAATAAATGACAAATTGTTTTGTTTACTACACACAAAAAAATAATTACTCAATTTGAATATAAGTGCATCACATTGAATATAACATAACTTCCTATATAAGCAAGAAGATGATGTATTTATATTGAGAATAAAATTTGTTCAGTTTTCAAACCCAATGAATTTGTTAGACAGAACAATTTTTTAGTTCAAATGTAAATCAATATACTAAAATCATTATGAACATATAATATCTTCACCACAAGAATAATTATTTTAGATTTGAGTAAATAGATTTTCTCAACTGGAAACTATGATATTTATGCCTTAATAATGTATATACATTTGATAGAAGTATATAAAAGTATTATTTGAAGTATTGCCATTATTTGCTTCCAAAATATAAGTATATTGAACTGATAATACTTACCTGCTTAATCTAAGCATTTCTACTATTCAAGGGTAATAATTACCTACTAATTTTGTGTCTGTAATACCAAAAAGCCTCGGTAGGGAAATTAATAAATAAAGAAATATTATGTAATTAAATAAATTTACTGTCCTACTTTATAGTTTTACAATGTTTGGGAGAAGATAGCGTATTGGGCTACTCCAGAGTGCGCACGGGTATGTATAGATGTTATGCGTATCCGTCATTGCGATCGTGTTCTCGGGATACTTCCCACTCAATGCTGGGCCTGGTATCTAGTCGGCGTTCAATCAGTGCAATAATTTGCTGGTATTGCCTGAAAACTAATAACTAGTAAATACCTACATATATTTGTTAATGTACACACCTACCATGTTCATATATTATCGACACAATGGCGCTGACTCTAAATAATATTTCAGTTTTTTAACCAGTAATTCTTTAATATTCGATAACACGTACGTATTTACCTTCGAATATTTTTAATGGTAGCATCTGTGCATCAGCCCATTCCATCCATTCCCTAAGTAGCTGTGAAACGGCTGGGGCATCCATTTAGATTTACTTACACTCACAACCAACAGCACTGTTCGCTAGTCAATCAAAAAGTGACGCTAAGTAAAGCGTATGTATATGCAAAACCCCCTACACCCCTCTAAAAAAAAAGGGAACCAATGACAGATAAGGTTTAATGCAATAAATGGTGGGGTAAAATTCGTTTCAAATGTTTCAATATTATGGTAATTTCAATTTGATATTTCATGTTTTCAGTACAAAACATTTAATAATTTTATATAGTAATTCATTATACCAAACGTATAAGGGATTTTATTTTGAATTTACAGACTTTCTCACTATGATTGCATAGATTTATTCCTTACAACAATAACAATGTTCATTTGGAGGAAGTATACTTCAATGCAAATATTTATACTATTTGTTCCAAGAGTATATTGTGTTTTCAGAGAATTTACTCTTATGTTCTAACCAACAAGATTTATTTCATTTAAATATATATTAAGTTTCGATTTTTGAATAAATAAAAATATTCAGATTGATAATAGATTTTTTTGTGTGTAGGATTTTAAATTTATCATTATGTTTTATTTAAAGATTGCGTTTTAAAATAGGATGTTTTGATTATTTGTTTTTGAATTTTGTAATTAAATAGATCTTTAAAAGTATTGTATTTAGCTATAAAATTAAGTTATATAATTTTGTGAAATATTGTATGTCGGTTTTATCATAAACTGTATTTTTATGTTTATAAATTTGAATTATTTCAAGTATATTACGGGTTTTTAAATTTTGTTCTTTGTCTAAAATTGTTATGTTGTTGAAATCAAAGGTATGATTTTCAGTTACTTCATGTTTTTTTAAGCTGTAAGATTTTTATTATATTTGTTGTGTCCTTTTATTCTATTTTCCAAATATTGCATGGTTTCGCCAATATATGCACCATTACAATTTTGACAGTTTATTTTATAAACTATGTGTGATGCTTTACTTTTTTCAATTTTTGATTTTAATTTTGAATAGATTTGGTTTTGTAGTTTGTTTGTGTTTTGATAGGCAATTTTGTAATTATATGGTTTGAAAATTTGATTTATTTTTTCGGATAAATGTTTAACATAAGGAATTTTTATAAATTTTGTAATTGTTTGACTGTTATTTACATTTTTTGTTGATTTATTATAAAAAAGGAAAATTCTTTGTTTGAAAATTTTGTTTGCAAGAGAATTTGGATGATTATCTTGTTCTAGAATATTTTTTGCTTTGCTAATATTATCTGATCGAAAAACCGGATTTGTTAATTTTATTGCTCTGTCAGCTAAACTAATAATAACATTAACTTTTTGAGATAAAGGTTGTGAAGACTTAAAATTTAGATAACGTCCAGACCATGTTGGTTTAGTATACCATTTAGTCAGAATTTTGTTGTCATTTTTGATGAGTTTGAGGTCTAAAAAGGTAATGCTATTGTTTTCTTCAATTTCAATTGTAAATTTTAATCTTGGCTGAAAGGAATTAAAATTTTCAAGTAAAACTGGTATATTTTTTCTTTTAACACGGTTATGCAATCATTTAAATATCTTGTGAAGAAAATTATTTCGAAATTCATTTATTTAAAAGTTTTTTTCTATATACTCTAAAACAATTTGTGCGATGAACTAGAAATTAGTGAACCCATTGCACATCCAAAATTGTTTATAAAATTTATTCTTGTATTGGAAATATGTGTGTTAGTGTTAATTCTACTGCATTAATGCATTCTGTGATAGGTATATTTGTAAAATTTTCAATTAATTGCCATTTTTTATGTATAATTTGTTTTGCTAAATCAATGGTGTATTTGTGTATAGGGATACCACATCTAAGGATATCATTTTGAAATTTGGTTTTAATTAATATTGTCTATAAATTCTTTGAATTGCCTTGAATCTTTTATATAGTAATCATTTTTGAACGCGATATTTTTAATTTGCTAAAAATTTTGATAATTTTGGCTTTGATATATAAGAAACTATTGGTCTTAAAGGTATATTATTTTCATGTAAACCACGGTAAATCATACAATTTTGGAGCTTGTGCATTGTGAATTTGTAACGATTTAAATTCGTTTTTGGTAATAAATTTTAAGTAATTCCGATTTTTTATTAATTCATTATTTTGTTTTTGAAAAATATTAGTTGGATTACCTTTAATTTCTATATAAGTTGTATTATCATTTAATAATTCGTTTATTTTGGTATCATAATCTATTATATTCATTATTACTGTGCTATTACTTTTATCTGGCTTTAATATTATAGTTTGTGGATTGTTTTTAATAAACGACACCTCCAACGCAACTGAGGGTAACTCGCTTATAGTTGGTTAAATAATTTATAATAATAAATGTATAAGGTACCTAACCTGGATCAACCTTATTGTGCACCACAGGTTTGAATAAAATGAGACAATTTCTCTTTTGAAAAGCAACTCTTTATTCTTAACTCTACACTTGGTCGACTCGTATACTACTCTCCTGATTTACCTCCACTCCTTCCCACTTTTTTATATGGCGACTTTGCTGAGTGGACATAAATAAGTCAGCTTTTATATCTTAACTTAACTTGAAAACTACTTAAAATATTAATAATAATAATTTCGTGGCAGCATACCACCGAAGAGAAAGGAGATCGGTTATGTATTTTGTGTTGATCGCACATTAAAGCAATAATTATTAGAAAGAAGTAAGAAATTGTTGTATATGGCTATAAATTATTAGAAAAGGGAACAAGAGAAGCCCAAAAACGTATAAAATAAAGGAAAAGGGAAAATAATCATAAACTGCAACAGTCAAATAAGAAGATTATCTCTTATATCTCCGGTAATGTAATTTTGACCATATAATTTCACTTTCTAGCATTAAATTGGGGAACGCGTCTCACACAGATTTTGTTTGTTCGGTGTCTAGGAGCGTTTGTCGTCAAAATTCAATTAGTTTTTTTTTTAATTTAAATGGCACAATAAACCCAAATTAAACGGTCAAACTCGGCATATTTTATCACAATATGATTCTAGTTACTAGCTAACTGTAAACAAAAATGAAACAATATTTACATATTATAGGAAGAAGTCTATGGCCTTATGACAATAATTTATATAATTTTTCAAATGTCACCATGGAACTAATATATAATTTCAGCTTTAAGAATCTTACCCTTATTAATCAACTTTAATGAGCACTTTTCGATTTAACCCCTACTACTTCATATCATACTTTCAATTACTTTCCTGATTGGAGTAGGCCATGCTTTTTTTAAATCGTTGGTCACGTTGCGTGCTTGTACTAATCACTCTGATAGTTTGTATGCCACCAAAATGTGTGCAAAAAATATTTGAAAAAGCATTTATCACAAGTTAAAAAGATAATACTAGTTGCTAATGGTGATGCTGAAAATGTTGTCCGTTATTTTTAAGACACAGTCGAACTCTACGCTTTATTTTCTCGAAACCATTTACGAGGAGTTGTGAGGTTATGTCGGCACAAGAATCTCTAGTAGTACTATGAAGGGCATCGATTTTGTGATGTTTGGTCTTGAAAATGGTATACTTTAAATATGGGAGAATAAAATAATCTAGGATTATCAAATCCAGAGATCTTGCCAATAGTTCCAAGAAAGCTATTCTTTGTCGAGATTTGTGTACTGGTACATTATCCTGCTAAAAAATCCTTCTGTATGTCCGTTATCATGAAGTTGATAAACGACTGTGTATTAATTCGTTTTGATATATTTCAGCAGTTATTGTTTATGGTTAAAAAATATAGTCTCCTTGAAACTGCTAGCCAGACGCCTACTTTTTTTTGCGTAAGCTGGCTGGCCAGAGTGAAGTGAAGTTTCCACGAATTCGTGAGGGTTTTTTGCCGACAATATTCTTATACTTTGTTTGTTTAAATAACCAGAAAGATGGAACCAAGCCTCATCAGACAAAATAGCATTTATCTAGGATGTTGTTATTAATTGTTCTGGAAAAAACATTGACAGCACTGTGTTCTCATCTAAAATCTACCTGCGTGAGTTCATGAACTACTTAAATTTTATACGGAATTAAGTTTAAATCCTCTTTAAAACGGTATGACAGGTTCCTACTGACAACTGAACTTCTTGAGAGAGTTTTCGAATTGATTTTTTAGGTGAGTTATCCATTCCATGTGGAATATCTAGTCTACCACCGCTAGGTTTACAAGTTATTACCCCAGTTGCGCGAAATTTGTCAATACAAGCATCAACATTACCTAAAAGCTGTGTAAAAAAAGAACTTCCAGATTAGGAAACTGTGACGGAAATCCGGCATAACACTGATTATGGAATAAACCCATTCTCCATTATCTAATTGTTGACCAATGCTAAAGTAACTCTCGACAATAAATGTTTTGTGTTGTAATTCTAACATGTTGTAATAAAATAATACGATCAAATGCAACAATTTCTAATTTTGGTTTGTCACTGACAGCTGTCACAATTTAGAAGTAGCTCAGTGCCGCTAATTTTACTAAAGAATTTGTTTAAAAAACAGACTACTCTAATCAAGAGAGTACTTGGAAACATAGTATTTTGTATGTCAAAAACTCATGAAAAAAATTTGACTTATTCGAATCTCTCTCTATTAAACCTGATGTTTAGATGATACATAAAGGTGAATTTTGGTTTAAAAATAATATTTAATCTACCTCCCTTTAGCTATGCCCTTATTGGCAATCAGTTGCTATTGACAACAGCCACGAAATGAAATGATATAATTGCATTAATTAGATATCTGCATTGTAAATAGACATTGAAGCCAAATCTGTGTGGTAAAATCAAACTGTTACAATTCCACTAATTCTATTATATTCACCACTATTTCGTAATTGAAATAACACAATAGTACAATTTGGATAATAATATAATGCAATATGCATTTATTGGACGTAATTAATAAAAGTCACTGAAATGTAATATTTAACACTATTTGATGCATTGTTGCGTAAAATTAATAATTATACCGTTGTATTTTATTTAATATTATTACATATTGTTTTATACATTGTTATATTCTATATTCTACCAATAAAACGCAAATGCATAAGTTAAGTTTTCTACCGATTAATTATTTGGAAATTTTTACAATACTATTGTTCGCTATTCCACTTTTATAAAAATATAAATTAGATAGCAACATCTTTATATAGGATTGCGCTGCACATCCTTAGTACTACTACCAGCAATGATGTTCTATAGATGTGCCAATTATACATTAAGATTTCATGTTGTTTGTGTAATTGTTAGACACTTTGGTAGACCCCAAAGTGCGAAGATATTGTATTTGTTAAGTTTTACCTTTGTATTCCCCCTTACTTTTGACAGAAAATTGAGCTGGAGCAAATATGTCAAAACAAAAGCCGAGAAAGCATGTAAAAGGCCTTTTGGCAGTGTCGTCGCGTGCTGGGTAGGACTTGGGGGCTCTCCCCGAAAATTACCTTGTGGCTGTACACTGCCATAATTAGGCCCATGCTAACTTATGGTGCTCTCGTCTAGTGGCCAAGGGTGAGACGAGTGATAGCCAGGAATGACCTGATGCATGTGCAGCGCATTCAGCATTACAGGGGCAATGCGCACTACGCCGACGGCGGCAATGGAAGCCCTCTTATGTGTCCCTCCCCTGGATCTGTTCGTGGAGGAGACGGCGTTTAGAGAGGCTTGTTACCTAAATTTCCGGCACCGAAAGTGACAGTCGAGTACCGTGAAAAATCGCGAAGCAAGAACTCAAAATTAAAAGACAAAAGGTGATGCACTTCCGTTTTACAAACCTTCGAAGAAGTGGGTGGATATTCGGCAATCATGCAGAGTGCCAGCCGGCTCGTCGGCGAGGGAATGGGTTGATCGAAATACAAACCCAAGATGGATAATAAATTTCGGCGCCACCTGCCTAGGATAACTTACCCTATCATGCCCCCTGATAAGCAGGAATCCAAAGTGATAATTAAAACTCGAGGGGTAAAACGGTTTGCAAATAAACTCATACACAAAAAAATAAAAGAATGAATTCACTGATAAAACAGTTAAACTTTTATTAATAAAATTGTTAATAAAAAAAAGTTGGTGTTATTGACATAAAATTCAAGAAAATAAATATGATACTCTGTATCAGTAAATGTTAATAAAGACAAAAAAAAATAAGAATGAAATATTGTAAAACTATAACAGAAAATCCTGCGGTAGGATTCGAACACCGAACGCTTTGGTCAACGCAATCAGTTCACACACGTTATATAAAGAAAATTCTTACGCTAAGAGTTAATTTAAATTCAAGAAAAGTTTTACAGTTACAAAAATAAATAAACTACTAAAATACATCTAAATATTTCACTTGATTATACTTGTGGTGAACAAATCACCCTGTATATTACAGGCCGATATACAATCGGTTGATGTTTTAAGTAAATATTTTGAATTTGTTAAAAGAAACTGAAAAGATATATGAATACTAAAGTTAAACTATTTTACTGAACTAGTGATAGCCTCCGATCCTTGGTATAACATAAATAATTTACAGTATCGACGAATAAAGCAATAAAAAAGCTGAATGATCGGGGTTGGTTACTTATTAATGAAAATTTTAAACTGGGCTGACTCGGTAATGCCCGAAGCAGATGGTCCACTGACTTTCTAAAGGAGGTAGGTAGGATTCTCCGAAGGGCCTAAAAAAAAGGTTGCAGAAGTCCTCAGTCGCACATGAGTGTTCAAAATCTTACATAAACGATGGGAAAATTCCAAAATTAAAATTAAAAAGGGGGGTAAAAGAACCTCTAAAAACACAGAAACCTGAAAGTTAGTGTTTTATAAGAAATAACAAGATCTGCTTACTGTTAAATAACGAGGTTTTACAACGAAGAGAAGAAATAGACAGAAAGGCGTTGCAGACGCGTGGGTTCTCAAATTATATCTCGATTTATCGAACACATCTGCTATAATATTCACGAAAATTCCACACCAAACACCAACGAATATACAGCCAATGAATATTTCCAGTAAACTTCCAATTAAATCCACAAATGTGTAAAAATATCCAAAAATTCCGAAAATAGGAAGTATTACTCGTGAGAACGCCTCTAAACAACCACAGAATAGGACAGATGAAAGGAACACGGTCAATCACCAAATCGAATCGATGCGTGGGAATCAATAATATCGACATCAGGAAAAATACAAGATAGGCGAAAGAAAAAAAAAATGTTACAGGCTATAAGGTGGCGGTCCCGGGGTCTTCTAATCGGGGAGCGGGGGAGTCGCGGTCACGTGAGCATCATCCACGAGGGCGTTGCTGAAGCGCCTCTTCTCGGTGCCGCGAAGGACTGTGTGCCTCCCGTGTTTGCTTTCGTCAGATACTACCGCGTTCATGTCGGCCCCTGTGTCGAATTATTTCCTTCGATTGTCGTCTATACAGACGGATCAAAGACAAAAACGGGACAGGTGCAGGAGTTTTCTCTTCAGACCTTAAGCTCAACTTAGAGTAGACACTAGGTAGGTTCGCTACGGTTTTACAAGCTGAGGTTTTGGCGATCCTGCATGGTGCCGAGAAAATTTTAGTAAGGAGTATCGAGGACGACGTATTATCCTTTACAGTAATAGCCAAGCTGCCCTGAAAGCCTTCAGCAGCTATAAGAACGCTTCAGGCTAGTACGTTAGTGCCACAATGCCTTGGAAGCGATCGCTATTGGTAATGACTTGATACTTAGATGGGTAAAGGGTCATAAAGGTAATCTGGGAAACGAGGCTGCCGCTAGGTTGGCGAGACGGGGTTCGTGTTCTCCTTGTCTGGNTTCCACTCGCTCAAGTCGGAGATATGAGGAAGTGGCCGCTTCACAGCGCGATCCTCCGTCCAAATTATCCGGGCCAGAAGTCAGAAGCGCGCTGAATACACCGCGTCCGTACAAGAAAGAGGAGCATCAATTGTATATATGTGTATACGTTGTTCGCGCCTAAAGGTTACTAGCCTTGCTCGTATCGCTATTTTCGTGAGAGTATAGAGTAGGACTAGCACAGCGTATATGTAATAAATGTTTAGTATGTATCTGTTGCAGATGCTGTGCGCTGTCGACCGACGGACGCGCCAATGCTTCTTCCTGCGAGTGTATTTGTACGCTGTGTCAGTACGTGTCGTGAGCGAGTGAATTTTGGTGAAGTCGATTTTCTCTCCCGGGCGGATGAGTTGTAAATGAAGTAAATGACCGGGAGGAGGTCTTTGACCGCCGTGAGCCCTGACCCACTAACTTCGCGAGGTCAACGATCCGCCATTCTAGTTTCACGGCTCTCTGCTCTTTCGTCGCTTACCCCAGATGTCAGATGCGTCGTCGAAGATTCAGGGCATCCTCCTCTGTGGCGCTGACGCTTTGATCTCGGATTGTGGCCGATTTGCGACAACTGACGGCGCACGGCGCGGCCAAATACTTAGAGAGTTATGGCGCAAACTATAAAATTATCTCATTGCATGCATAGTTCGATGCGAGAAGTATGGAGGTACTACAAAAAAGTTGACTGCCACACCCCATTGCATATTTTGGAGCTGTAGGACCTCTGCCATATCCTATAAAAAAACAATGTAGTGTCATTTATCTTTAGCAAAAATATGTTCTCTTCAGTTTCAAAAAAAAATTTTTGTTTTCACAAATATTAGTCGTGAAAGAAATGGCAAAACACCTGTGCCACTTGGCGCATAATGTTTTTTTTTTTGCAGCAGTTTTTGGCAGCATCATTGCGTATAAACTAATTCAGACGCGCATTTTCACTGATCGATACGTGCATTAATATTATATGTCGCAATAAGTGGAATAGTGTAACTACTGCCTTTAAAAAAATAGGTGACTATGAAAAGAAGCAACAACAATTGTTGAAATTTTGAAAAGAATTCTTAACGAATGAAGTCGTTCCTTGATAAAGCTAGTACCATTCATTTCATTCATTCATTCAAGTTAGGGTGGGCACTGATGTCCGGCACTTGAAGCTCTCGACATTGTACCATCCCTATGATTCTCTATTTCCACTCGAGCACCTTGGTGTTCTCTATAAAGCCAAGTATCATGCCAGTGAAATTGAGGACCTCGAGGGCTCAATAGATCTCTCCGAAATATTCCTGCCTGAGTATCTTCTTCCTCACATGTGCAGATACATGTAAACTCATTCCTCCTGTAGTTACAAATCTTCTACCCACGGTTCGCTATACGGCCGGTTGTACAGATGCTCTTTCACAGGACAGTGTCCAGTTACCAACTCAGTAATGGTTTTAACTCTTTCTTACTGCGCTTGAGTAGATTAACAGAAACTACCTCCCCATCCCCTATCAGCGTTTTGGTATGGATCGACCCCCAATTTCTTTGTACTTTCTTTATCTAACCAGGTCCAGATCTCCCTTCTTGCGGAATCCTAGTAATCCCACATACGGGCTCTGGACCCATGAAGTGTCTCTTAGAGCCCTCCTTGCTTACGTTGCCCTTTATATCTCATTCCAGCACCCAAATCAGAACACCGTGTTGTCTCGTGCAGTGCATTGAGGATTGTTTGCAGTCCCTAACTAGTTTTGACCTAAGTTACAGGGTTCGAGACTGCCTTAATGACAGCCTGGTTGTCAGTCTTATATTAATTTTCCCTCATGTAGCCCTTTGCAATCATTTCGCACAGGCTGCAGGGCGAATACCTCTCCTGGAAGCCGTTGTATGTTTCCCCAGGCTATGAAAACCCTGATGAGGACGGACCAATAAGCAACAGGCTCCTGTCCCTGGCTGGATTTGGTCCATCCGTGTACCAGTTTTCGTAGCAGTGATCTCAACTACGCACCTGGTCTCTATTTTGCGGTATATGGAGATTTTCACCTTTTCAGTGAAGATAATTTCGGAATGCCATGCTTGCCGTGGCATTTGTAGCAATTGCCGTCCAGCAACGTGCCCTAAAGCTAGTACGTTGCGACGCGATGGGTGACGAGGGAACTTTAATTTGAAGATATAAGCTAGCGATTGGGGTGCCTTTAGATCTGTTCATCGCGACGCTTCAGATCTATTGTGATTCTCTTTATTAAAAAGACGCTCTCTAATTTGCCTTCTAATAAGGCCCATCATCTTTGAGAGCGGCTTCTTTGTATAGCTGCTAGTTGCGCGATTCTATAATCCCACTACCAGAAACCTTGTTCTTGCCAGGCCATCACATTGGCACAGCACATGAACTGGTGCTCCTTCCTGGTTGCTGGGGATGCATGGCAGAGTGGGCTGCTAGTCCTATGCGGTGCATGTGTTTATTAAGTTTGCAGTGACATCAATAGCCCTACAACTTGACGTAAGTACTGGGAGAAACTGCAGACAGTATCTTGCTGTCGCAGACGACAGTATGGCGTGCCTGACAGCACGGATATTATGGATGCCCATCTCTCCTCGTGTATAGTAGTGGTCCATTGGTTTATTAAGGTATTGAGTGTAGCCGAAGAAATGGGAAGAACAGGCTCTGGTCCTGGTGTAAGAAGAACACGAACCCCCTCTTGCCAACCTATCGGCAGCCTCGTTTTCCAGATTACCTTTACGACCTTTAACTCATCTGAGTGAGTATCAAGTCATTATCAATGGCAATCGCTTCCAAGGCATCGTGACACTGAAATACTAGGCGCGAAGCAATCTTATAACTACTAAGGGCTTAAGGGCAGCTTGACTATCACTGTAAAGGAAAATGCGTCGTCCCTTAATGCCCCTTGCCTAAAATTTCTTCGGCACCATCCAGCATCGCCAAAGCCTCAGCTTGAAAAACCGTAGCGAACCTACCTAATGCCAATTTTAAGTTGATCCTAAGGTCTGGAGAGAAAACTCCCGCACCTGTCTCTGTTTTTGTCTTTGATCCGTTTGTATGGGCAATGATTCGACGCGGGGGTCGACATGAACGCGGTAGTGTCTGCCGAAAGTAAACACAGGAGGCACGCAGTCCTTCGCGGCACGAAGAACAGCCGCTTTAGCGACGCCTTCGTGGATGATGCTCACGTGACCGCGACGCCTTCGCTTCCTGATCAGAAAACCCCGGGACCGCAACCTTATAGCCGCTCTGAACACCGTCTCTTTCACGAACAGATCCAGGGGAGGTACACATAAGAGGGCTTCCATTGCCGCCGTCGACGTAGTGCGCATTGCTCCTATAATGCTAAGGCATGCTATGGGCTACACATGCATCAGGTCATTCCTGGCTACTACTCGTCTCACTTGGCCACCAGAGGAAGACACCATAAGTTATCATGGGCCCAATTATGGCAATGTACAGCCACAAGGTAATTTTCGGGGAAAGCCCCCAAGTCCTGCCCAGCACGCGACGACACTGCCAAAAGGCCTACATGTTTTCTCGCTTTGTTTTGACATGTTTGCTCCAGCTCAGTTTTCTGTCAAAAGTGATACCCATATACTTGACTTCATCCCAGAAACCAAGAGAATCTCTGATTTATCTGAGTTTACAGAAAGGCAACGTTTTCTACACCAGTTTTCGAGAGGCCTGCTCTAGCAAACGGAAAATATTAATTAAAAGATTCATCTGCTTTTGAATCATTGTTCCTTCTAGATGATCAGCTTAGAAGTACTCAAAATTTATTATTACCCTAACTTTTACTCCAAGATGACCTTTGGGATTATTCACTGGGGTTGTGGCGTCAGCAACTATCGAATATTTTTATTACAGAAAAGAGCTTTAAGAATTATATTATAGTCTCCATATGCGTCAATTTGCAAGAGATGATTTCAGTCTCATAAGATGTTAACATTTTATGATGCTTACATTCTCGATGTAGTCTGTTTCGTACACAACAGTGTTGGGCAAGATAGGAGAAGTGAATAAAATCCTACAGCGAGTAGATACACTCGTGTTTATTCGCGCCTTGAGTGGGGAGCAGTGTTAACTAGTGATTTATTGAGAGTCGACAAAACACGAGTATGTATAATCGCTGTAGAAATTTATTTACTTCCCCTAACTTGCCCGACGCTGGTGCACAAGTATAAGCAGGAATTTTGTGCTGATAGGCCGCGGGATTGTGATTACAATTTGAGAAATATGGATTATCTATTACCACCACGAACACAAAATGCTACCGCTTTCAAAAAATTTAAGCTTCTTGGCATGCAAACTTTATAATGTTTTAACCTAACAACTTAAGTCAATACTTAGTTATAAAATTATTTTCGTTGTTAATGTAAAAAAATACTTATGTAACTTAAGTTGTTATTCCCTAGATGATTTCTGTAATGCAAATAGCTCTCAGTATGCACACTGCTTTGTTTATTGTTTGTTTTATTCTTTATTATTATTATTTGTTTTCCTCTAACGTTATTTTTTTATGTGCTTTTGTGCCATATCTCAAATAAAGATTATTATTATTATTAATATTATTATTATGATCCTTGTCTCTTACCATTATGTGTAATTATAATGTTGCCTCGTTGAAACCTTCATTAAGGGTCTTCGAGGTGTATGATGGTGTTTTAGAATCTTCGTCAGGTCTTTATAACCTTTGATGCTCTTCTTATTACTCTTAGTAGTTTGGCTTTCGTCTCTCATATTCAGGTTATCTTTTTCGCTACGTTTGTGGTCTGATTTCTGTCTTACTGTTGATTAGAATATATGTGACTCTAGGTAGAGGCCCTTTAATAGTAAAGTTGTTCTTCATCTTGACTAGAAACAGGAATTGGGGGAGTTTTGGTGTAACCATGATTAGAAAATTCTTTCTCTAGTTTAAATCATTCTTTTCATCAATGCATGCATTTAATCAGTAAGATATCAATATCTTTTTCCTAAGTACCACTGCAAAAAACAGCACAATTTATTGAAAAACACATGTACCATATTAAAATATATTCTCATCATATCATTTATTACCCAAAATATCCTCAAACGAATTATTGTGTAAACATGTCGAACATGGTAGCTCTCTATGTCTGTATGTATGTATATACAAAGTAAATAAAGTTGAGAATCGACCACCTACACACGAGTACCAACGCGGAAACGTGTCGGCGTTTTGTTTACGGGATTTTTGACCATCGACAAGGCACAATTCTATTTTCACGCTCAATTCGCTCTTAAGCATTTTTAAATCTGCCCACCGCACTGTCCACAGCGTCCACTGTCTCTATTTAAAAAGAGTCAGCCGTGAACGGCGAAGAGTTTAATCTCCTCACAGATTGCGGACAGCCAGCCAGCCGGCCGGCCGGCGTTCGGTCACACACGACCGGCCAGCCAGCACACCTTTCTTTGCCCATGTCATCCCAATTAACACAAGGTCGTCACTTCATATTCATCATAATCCCCATTGACCGGACTTTACAATCATTTCTCGTACATCTTTATAAAATCGTTTGTTATACGGAGACGTGGACAGCGCTGGACACACGATGTATACCGTGAGTAAATACGCATCAGGAGGTACTATATAGGTGTCCGCACCGTGCTTCCGTGCTATCCTGCCGCATAAAGACTGGTTAGCACCTGGATATGTCGGCCTAGAGTTCGGCCAAGGAAGAAGAATGCGCATTCTATCCGATACATAATTGCTAATTACGAGTAAATAGGGATTCTATACATTACATGATGTCTGTTCGGATGTGTTATTAATGTCGTTCCCACGATGTTTGTATATCCGGCAAAATATTATTCATACGTTGGTTGTTATAAATAATTAATAATATGCCTTCCGTTCCCTAACAGCCAGAAATATTACATAGATATTTATAAAAATATATTTTATAAATATTTTTCGTGAGGTTTTTGAATATATTTTTCATATTTTTTTCTAAATATAGATAAAATATTCAATTAAAATATTTATTCCATATTTCAAAATTAATGTAAGCGCTATATTTTTTCTAAAATATTTATATGAAAATTGAGATTTTTTATGCAATCTATTTAATTTGTCAAAATGAACTAAAATTGTTCTTGGTGATTTAGAATGTATAACGTCGATAACGAAAAGTTGAAACATACATAGAGTTGTCTAACAGGCAAGAACTTGTTTTTTCATACTCACCATACAAGTTAATAATGCAATAATTCTGGCATCTTTTAAGGCATACTGAAGGTTTACTCAAATTAATCACTATTTTTAATTGAAGTGTTCTAAATAAAAAATATTTATTATCATTTTATTTGAATAAGACAATAAAAATGAAAAATACTCATTTTTAAGTCTAGCCTTGGCTGGTGCCAGGTACAACCCTATGGCTTTTTTCATATCTTCGGTAGTGGCGATCTCATGGCGTTTCCTTGTGACCTCTAAAACAATGCCAATTGTATTAGATCATACCATGAATAAAACATCGTACAACATTATCAACACCTACTAATACATTTGGAGCATTTACAATAATTGGAGTGGTAGCTACATTCTAATACTTACGACACTTATTTTTACTTTATTTCATAATATTTAATAAAACATTCTACGTACAAACAATAAAGCAACACAACGTATTCTAACCTCTATTTGAGGTTATGACGCTTATCTACCGAGATGAATCTCTTAAGTAAATCAACTAGCAATTTATCTGGTAGATGCAGTACAATATGATGCATAAAATTTCTACAATTACATTATTAAACGATTTCTGTACATAGCGATATTGAGCATTCCAATTATCTTATAAATGCCATGACATGTTCAAAGTTTTTGCTTACCTCGTAGTCACCACAAAAAACTAAAACACACCCGCAACAATTAATTACCACAATAAACCCTAATCTGCCCTAATCGTTATACTATTATAAACTATAACATGTAAACGGACAAACGAATGAAAACGTTGATGATACGCACGTGCGCGTATGCATTGTATGTACCTAATCCATAGACGCATAAACAATAATAAATCATATAACACCGGCACCGTAATGAATAGAGGTGTTGTGTGTTGACGTTCGCAACTTACAAATATTACAAATAATATAATACAAAACGCAGATATATTAATAGAAAAGTTACAGCGCTTCAACTTAGATACTAATTAAATTATATTAGAGATATATATTATCTAATTAATCTTCAAAAATCATTTAAATAGGTACATACCTACTTAATATGTATGCATATTTTACCATTTTATATTATTCGTCCTACGCACCAAATGTACAAAAGCAAAAATTCAATATTTTTTTTTTATATGAAAAAAATATTTCCAGAAATACAAAGCAAAATATTCTTGCCAGAGTTATGAAAAATATATTGAGAAAACATTTGCAATAAAATTATTATTATGCTACATAACATATATATTTTTTAAATGTTTCCTAATATATTTTCTATAATATATTTTTTATGCATATTATATTAATATAACTAATATTCAAGAAAGATTTAATATTTTTTAAATATTTATAAAATATGAAATAAATATAGTTGGTCACTGGGGTTGTATTAGTGCTAAATATGATATAAAGATCGCCCAGGCAGCATAAAAAAACATAACAAAAAAACCAAATAAGCATTGCATTTTGGTCCCACCGAAGATTGGGTCTTTGATTACAGCTTTATTTTTGGTTTTAGGATGAAAAAGTAGTTTATATAAAAGTTTTACAAAATTCAATCCTGCATAACCTAAAAATATTTTTGACTATACAGGGTGTTTCCAAAAGTAGGGAAAACGCCATACTACTCTACTATCCATGATTTTAAATAGTACACCCTATATATTATATATACTATATATATTATTCCATTTTTAATTTCTACGTAGAAAAATAATATCACTATACAGGCTGATACAAGTGCGCACCATAGCTATCTCTGTCAATATTGATTCTAGAAAGTTTTGCTTAAATTAACAAAGTTTTTAACGCTGATTAATATGCAATATACGAAAAAACAATTGCATGACGCATTTCCGAGAAATTTTGAAATTTATATTTTTTTAGAATTGAACACCCTGTATATTGTTTAAAAAAATGGAAGATATTTTAATTTCTGATGCAAAAGTTTTAATACAATATTGTCTTAAAGCGAATAATAAAGAAACTATGGTGGTTCTTAATTGATGCCAAAGATATGTAAAATTTATAGTAGGCTTCTTTCAGTTTAAATCAAAACAAATAGTATGTTGTTTGAAACTAAATATGATATAAAGATCGCCCAGGCAGCATAAAAAAACATAACAAAAAAACCAAATAAGCATTGCATTTTGGTCCCAACGAAGATTGGGTCTTTGATTACAGCTTTATTTTTGGTTTTAGGATGAAAAGTCGTTTATATAAAAGTTTTACAAAATTCAATCCTGCATAACCTAAAAATATTTTTGACTATACAGGCTGTTCCAAAAGTAGGAAAACGCATACTACTTACTCCATGATTTTAAATAGTACACCCTATATATTATATTATACTATATATATTATTCCATTTTTAATTTCTACGTAGAAAAATAATATCACTATACAGGCTGATACAAGTGCACACCATTGCTATCTCTGTTATTATCGATTCTAGAAAGTTTTGCTTAAATTAACAAAGTTTTTAACGCTGATTAATATGCAATATACGAAAAAACAATTGCATGACGCAATTTCCGAGAAATTTGAAATTTTATATTTGTTTTAGAATTGAACACCATGTATATATGTTTAAAAAAATGGAAGATATTTTAATTCTGATGCAAAAGTTTTAATACAATATTGTCTTAAAGCGAATAATAAAGAAATTATGGTGGTTCTTAATTGATGCCAAAGATATGTAAAATTTATAGTAGGCTTCTTTCAGTTTAAATCAAAACAAATAGTATGTTGTTTGAAACTGTCAAAAACGCACTGAGCTTAAATCTTTTACACCTTTAATTATTAAAAAAAAAATGGTTATTTCATTTTTGTGTTGTGTTCTTTACTTCCACATTATTATCATTAGTAGCTTTAACAGTTTTCGTTATATTTAGTTCTAAGTATTAGATAATATCTCACCATGGTATTTTCTCATTTGAAGAAATGCGATATGCTGATGGAAGCATACACAGGACTGTCGAATATTATGCAGAACAGTATCCTTTACGACAGGCAACACCATTGCTTATTTAAGAAAAAAAAAGAAAAATATCATTATCAAGTAGGAGGTAGAAATTAAAGTATTAGCATATTTTGAAGCCCATCGCGAATTTTCCATTAGAGATGCTACTAAGGAATTGGATTTAAATTACGCGTCAGTTCAGTGAATTTTAAAAAAAGCATAAGTATATCCCATTTAAGTACCGAATCTCACAAACATTACAACCAGGAGATTCGAGACAAAAATAGAACTGCAATCAAAGACCCAGTCTTCGATGGGACACGCTGTATAGCATCCGAATGTTTCGTCGTTGTTATATTTATGGTTTCACCGGTATAATTCTGATAATTAACCGGTTAATTACTGCTACTACGTTCCTTTTCGATTTAGTAGTGATTTTTATTGTTAAAAATGAGTATTAAACCCACGTATAACGACCACACTAAATGTGCTCGAGTACCGGGGTCTTGCTACCAATCGTACGGTCGAAACATAAGTTATCATTAAGGGCGAGTTCCTGGAATAAAGTACTGCGATCAGGACAGGTTATTACACGGTTGAGCTTTTATGAGGAGCAGCACAAATATATGGAAATATACGTACGCATGATCTGACGGTAAAAGTATCCATTTAATTACATTAAAAAGAAAACGAATGGTATTTTCTTTTTGAAGAAATACTTAAATAAAATAATTACTAAATAAACGTATGTACTCATACGTTGCATAATAGGTGAATTCATCCACTCAAGAGTAAAGGATCATTTCAAGCAGTGGTGCGTGAAGTGGATTGGTAGATGCTGAAGAAACTAACTGTCCATTAAAATTTTTGGTTGAATTTTGAAAACTAGACTAACTAAACTATCAGATGTTATGGTAGGTGTGATAACCAGGTTATAATAAAATCAGGAAATTCTGAAAGAAATCTAAAAGAAGTTTTACAAAAAGTAAAAAATAAAACAAAAAATAAAAAGAAATGAACAATTTGAAAAAAAAATTAAAGAAAATAAAAAGTGTTCAAAAAAGGGAAAAAAAATAAAATGATGATTAAAAGTAAAATATTAAAAAAAGTTTAAAAACATTCAAAAGAGAGTCGTGCAATTATTGGTTATGAGTTTTAAGTTGTGAATTATGGGTGTAATGGTTTACGCATTATGAATTTTTAAAGAGGTAAAAAAATCAGTCAAAAATGTTAAAAATAGGTAAAAAAAACCTGAAAAAAATCTAAAAAATCAAGATGGTAATAAATTTGAAAAAATATTAAAATAATAATAAATATAAAAAAACACATAAAAAAATGAAAATAATCAAATGTTGTTAAAAATAAACAAACATTACTAAAGAGATAAAAAGTTTGGAGAAAAACTCAAAAATGTTAAGAGACAAAAATAAAAAAAAAAATAAAAAAAGGTAGAAGATTTAAAAAAAAACGAACAAATTTGGAAAAATTGTTAAAAAATAAGAAATGTAAAAAAAGAGGTAAAAAGGAAAGAAATAAAAACAAAAATAAAAAAGCTAAAAAATTATTTTAAAAAAATAATAAATCTAAAAAATGTTAAGAAATTGGAAAAAGGTGATCGACTTAAAAAAAGTGTGAAAAGGGGGTGAAAAGTGACAAAAAATGGAAAAGAGGTAAAAAGAGGCTGAAAAAATTTTTAAAAAAAAATTAAGAAAAATTAAAAAAGGTTGAAATTTTGGAAAAATGGTGATAATTTAGAAATAATGTTAAAAAATAACAAATATAAAAGGGAAGTAAATAGTGGAAAAAAAAGTTAGCAAATGTAAAAAAGTAGAAAATAATAATAAATTAAAAAAAAAATACATAAAAAAATGAAAATGATCAAATGTTGTTAAAAATAAACAAAAATTGCTGAAAAGATAAAAAGTTTGGAGAAAAACTCAAAAATGTTATGAAGAGACGACAAAAATAAAAAAATAAATTAAAGAAAAGGTAGAAAGTTTTGAAAAAAAAAGAACAAATTTGAAAAAAAATGTTAAAAAATAAGAAATGTAAAAAAGAGGTAAAAAGGGAAGAAATAAAACTAAAAATTAAGAAGTTAAAAAAGCTGAAAAATTATTTTAAAAAAATAAATAATAAATAAATGTAAAAAATGTTAAGAAATTGGAAAAAGGTGATCGACTTAAAAAAAGTGTGAAAAGGGAGTGAAAAGTGACAAAAAATGGAAAAGAAGTAAAAAGAGGCTGAAAAAATTGTTAAAAAAAATAAGAAAAATTCAAAAAGGTTAAAAGTTTGGAAAAATGGTGACAATTTAAAAATAATGTTCAAAAATACTGTAAAAAAGAAGTAAATAGTGGAAAAAAGTTAGCAAATGTAAAAAAGTATAAAATTTGTAGGAAAGAAGGTAACGAACTTAAAAAAGTTGATAAAAAAAACAAATGTGAAAAAAGGCAAAAACTGAAAAAGAAATTAAAAACTGTTAAAAGAAAAATAATTATTGTTAAAAAGACATGAGCATTAAAAAAAATACAATATTAAGAAAATAACAAAAAGGGAAAACTGAAATTAGGGGATAATGATGAAAATTATGTTGAAAAAAAATAAAAAATGACGAATATAAAAAAAGATAAAAAATGTGGTAAGAATTAAGCACTATTAAAACATTTTAAAAATTAAGAATTCCTTAAAAGAAATAAATAATTTGCAAAAATTGTTAATATTCAAATGTACTACATTTAGAGTAAAGGCCACGTGACTCCTTTTTCTTCCACCTTTTACAAGAACTGACTCAGTTCTTTCTGGCGTCAAGGATAGCTTGCAATCTCTCATCCAGCCATTAATCTATTTTAACCCTTCATGAGTGTTTTTTTTTTTAATCAAAGCATTCTCGTTGTTTCTGGCTCGCACCTATAATGCTAAATCATCTGTAAATGCAATCGTCGCAGTATCCACCTCAAATTCCTGTTCTAGGATCGTCACACAAATATTCCACAAGGTCGGCCTCAAAACTGACCCTGCGGAACACCAGATCCACTGTGTAGAATCATCGTCCGATTAATCATAATTTTTTTTCTGTTACGTGAATAATTTAATACAATATCAATTGAATATTTAAAGATTTTCTTCGTTCGAAATTTATTAAAAACCTAATTTGGTAGAGATATACATATGTTTGGGTCCTGCTATTAAAATACAGTGTTCGACATCAACTGATTGCCACATTGGTGTATCTTTTTATTGAAGTAAGACCAGATAAGGTTTTTTAAAGATTTTTGTCAGCTAAAAGTCTATTAGAAATTTCGTAGTAAGTTATTTATATAACTGTAGCTCGATCAACTGATTTGTTGTTGAATGCTTAAATGAAATATCGAATTAACACTCCACAAATATCTTCCCTATTTGTAAAAGGAACAGCGGTAATAATGTCGTTTTCACGTAGTATGTAGTATTTACAATTTTATTATGTATGTAATTCACTTTTGCTCATCGTATATACGACTACATATGTCCGCCTTCTTAGAACTGAAGTAAAACTGGAGTTCGCTCGCCATTAAATATTCAAATGTAGAGTATTCATATTCACATCACTGCAATCGTGGTATTCGTCTTCACATCTGCAAGTAGGCACAAATCTTTTACGTTTATATATAGCTTCAGGATGAACTTTCTTATGTTACGTTATCTAGGTTGCGATGTAAAATAGACGGTGACGCTATAAAATGCCTGTGTGTGGGAAAAATTCATCTAATAGTGAAAAGCTTATGGCAATTTTTCTTTTAAACAATTTTTAACATTCCATAGTTTATTATTATTTGTATGTATGTATGTACACTGTGGATTCATATGATTTGGTTAAAAAAAACTGTTTTCCGGGAAAAATTCTTATACTTATACCAATTAATGAGCGAAGTTAGCTACATACAAATTTCATACATAAATGAATTTCTTGACATTAGCGACATTGGCGTGCGTGTTGTAGTATCTTTCGATTATTTATCTTATAATTTTTTTTCAAATCGTTTATATTTTCATCTATAATCACCAGTATTTCTCTGAATACTGCTTAAAATAATGGAATTTATCTGTGGTAATAGCTGAACAAACAGGTAAAAAATCAATATTAACATTAAGTGAAATAGGTTATTACATTTTATTATTTTATAGGCTTATCAAATTACTTCAGCGCAATGAGCTGTAAAAAGAAAGTTACATTTTCATCCCTATAAATTTTCTACGGTACAGGAATTATTACCATTAGATCACGATTGGCGATTGGAATATTGTCATTTGGTTTAATAAACAATTTAAGGGACGATGACTTGCTAAACAAATTCATTTTTCTCGGATGAGCTGGTTTATATCTAAACAGACTATATCAATTTACAAAACTATTGTATCTGGTCTGCCAGAAATCCACACGAATTTCGAGAACGCAATTGCATTCCGTAAAAGTTGTGGAGTTTGGTTAGCTGTGTCCAGGCAACGAATAATAGTGCCAATTTCTTCCGAGGAAACTGTAACAGCCCAACGTTACCAACAGATGTTGGAATTGTTTATTTGCAGAGTTACAAGAAATGTGAGCTTGAAGCAGGTTATTTTCGGCACGATAATGCTCCAGCACATACTGCTCGACAAACCTGCCAGATATTCTTCAACAGTTTTTTGCTGACAGGTTCGTTAGAGCACAAAGAATGGCACCCAGATGGCCTGTCTAACCCCTTAGATTACTTCATGGTTCGGCTATCTAAAAATAGGATCTATAGAACCCGCATGCATACCATAGAAGAACTGAGAGATGCAGTTTTTGCACTTAATAATTGATTATTGTATGTTATAATTTAAGTTAATAAATTTAATTTAGTTAAACACCAGTTAGTACTGAATTGTTAAATCCATAATTAGTTAAAGTTAAATTCCATTACATTTCATTTTTACAGGCAGACACACATCCATAGTCGTTTATATAATGCGAGTTCAAATATAGGTTACGTTTTCTTATTTTATGACAGATCCGTTTACTTTCTTATGTTCCCACTGACTTAGTTCCAACCTTCATTACAAACACGCGGGCATATACCTCACCTGTTTCTATCTATAGGAGCGATTGACATCATTTTGATCTCTGTGTATTATGTTTTTATTTTCTTTCTGTTTGTTAATTTTAATACTAGATATAATATATTATTTTACATTTTACAATCATCTGTAGTATATTTTAAAAAAGAACCTTCTTAAATTGGTATTTTGGTCGATGATGTAGGGGACAAAATGAACTACATTACCATCTGAGGCTTTTTTTTTGCTTCAACTCATATGAAATCAATTCCAAGATGATCTGGGAATGCCTAGGGAAATTAAACGAGTGTTCAGGTCAGAATACGATCCACTAAAAAGTATTACACAAGGCCATTTGGAAACAGGTCCATAGGCCAATCCTAATTAATTCTACTGATAGCCAGCACATTATTCTTCTGGGTTTGAAAGAAGCAGTTTCAGTACACTACCTAAATATGATTTACATAGCTATTACATTTGCCCTGAATAACGCTTTTCGATAGTGGAAATGTCTTATCGACGCTACCATTGTCAATATCCCAGGTGCGAATACAAAAACTATATTTTGAGGCCCTTATTCACAGCCCAATGTTAAGAAGTTTGTTAAAAAAGTACTAAGACATTCTCTTAACATCCTCTGGATGTTGAGATTTTATACAACATCCTAACTTCAAGAAACATCATATATAGAATCAATGTAGTTTTAAACCCACTTTTATTGAAGTACCGAATAACGAATGAACTTGTTCTCATTGGCAAATTGCCAAGCGTTGTTCCCATTAGCATATTTTGTTCTACTATTTCCATGCATCGCACAACCTCCAAGCAACGCAATCTTGTGGCAGTAAATATAAATAAACTTTGTAAGTACTGTCGTTAACTAAAACTATTCAATACGAAAACTCTTATGTGATGGAGGTTGGAGATATCCGCTTGAATACAAATTTCGTCTAAAATCTTTTGGCAAATTCGGTATTGGAATTGAAAAAATTTATCTGAAAATACTTAGATCAAAAATTTTTTTGTTTGAATCATGTTTCCTTTCTAAACTCGCTTCGTTGTTATGACTTATGTTGTTGAATTAATTCTCAAACTGAAATACCAATTAGAAAGAACATTAAATCTTGCAAAGCTTATATTGCGAACTAAGTTCGGTATTCTGAAGCTATTTCCAATTGAGGAAACCTTCATTTTTTAACTTCTTGAACATTAAGACTTCCGATTTTATGTCAAATACGTTTGGTAATTAATAACTTTGAGTGATTTCAATTTACTATGGCGTTTGACAAAATTTTGTTAATCTAAATAATAAATTGACAACAATTGACTACTTAACAAAATGCCCACGGAATCCCAAGCCTACTTAAATTTGCATGTCCTGGCCATTTCAATCAATGTAAAAAAAAAAAAAGTAAAACAGGCTTGTATAAGGAAAGCAGACATCGGATAGAAGCAGCTAATTTATTTTGCATATTCGTGTTTCTTTCTGTTTTGAGCAACGCCTCATATAATTTATTTACCTTCACTACGCCAGCAATTTTCGTTCGCACTCTATTAATAATCGTTAATTTTATTCAGAGGATTGGCCGTCATAAAACCAATCCGCATTATGCAATTTTTTTTTCCCGTTGGGTGTCCGAGGTCCATACATAAATTTCAAATGATTACATTACCAGTGTTAATAGTTTTTTTTTTTTGATAATCTTTATTTCGTCAGCCAAAAAATCGATGGAATATGCAACTTATTTTGTCAAAAACATACAGGGTATTCTATAAATTAACGGAAGAAGTGTATGTAGTTGTGTCGTTTGTATATTTCTTCATCAGAAACCTCTAATGTTCTACTCTTCTTCCTCCTGTGTTTGGAGTACTGATTTGAAAAAAAAAAATACAAAAAAAAAGATTCATTCTGGGTCCAATCCTATTCCTTTCAGAAAGTGTAGGATGTGAGAGGGCCCCAGTCTAGGTAAGTCTCCCTCTTCGATTTCACATGCTCCCAGGTGCAACGCCCTCGAATTGCACAGTGCTACGCAGTTTTGAGAGGAGGTAGATGGGTGTTTCATCCTGTTCCACACAAAATCTACATTCAGACTCTTTTGCGAATCCAAGCTTACTCAGATGTCTTTCTAGTTTGTAATAATATGTTAGATAGAAGGTGTGTGTTAACACTGCGACCTAAAAGATCTATTGTGTCCCCTATTCTTGCTGCTTTACAGCTGGCCTTCCAATCCTAATTCTTTCAGAAAGTGTAAGATGTCAGAAGGCCCCAGTCTAGGTAAGTCTCCCTCTTCATTTTCACATGTTCCCAGGTGCAACGCCCTCGAGTTGCACAGTGCTACGCAGTTTGAGAGGAGGTGGATGGGTGTTTCATCCTGTTCCCCACAAAATCTACATTCAGATTCCTTTTCCAATCCAAGCTTACTCAGGTGTCCTTTCAGTCTACAATGGCCTGAAAGTATTCCTGTTAATATGCGAACATTGTTTTTACTCAGGTTGATGCATTCTGTAAACCTCTTCTGGTTATAAGTTCCCAGAAGAATTTTACTTTGCCTCATTCCCTGGAGATTTTTCCAGTAACTGGATTTTCTCTGCTCCATTTCTATTTTTAGTTTCTTCAGTATTGTACTGCTACTTAACCCGCAAAAGGGTTCAGGCCCTACAAAAGGCATTCCAGCCCCTTTTTTGCGAGGTTATCCGTTATTTCGTTTCCTTCCACTAATGTGTGACCCGGAACCCACAGGAGGGTTACTTTATTCCTTTTGCCTAGCTCATTTAATTTCCCTAGACATTCCCAGACCATCTTGGAACTGATTTCATATGAGCTCAGTGCCTTGATGGCTGCGTGACTATCAGACATGATGATAATCTCCTGCTTCCGATAATTTCTATCTATATTGAACTGGACACATCTTTCAATAGGGTGTATTTTCGCCTGAAATATACTTGGATATTTTCCCAAGCTTTCGAAATATGTGGTTCTAGGACCATATATTCCTATTCCAGTTCCTTCTGCCGTTTTAGAGCCATCAATCTATCATTTGATGGCATTTCTATTCAAGTTCAGGGTGGTGTTATGATTCCACTCGCTCCTGTTTTATGATGAATTCCTTCATAAAGCTGAATTTTTTTAACATATCATTCCCGGGCATATCCCAGGTTTGATCACCGTCAGGAGATTGAGGCCTATGCCTAATCGTTCCTTCCTTGACCATTTTGAGTGTGATTCTTTTTGCCACGTCCTCTACTACAATATGGAGGGGGGCAAGATCCAATACTTCTTCGATAGCTGCTCTTGGGCAGGTTCTCATAGCCCCCGTTATGCATACACATGCTAATCTTTGCACTTTCGAGAGGTTAATTCTCGCGGTGGCCAGATTAGTTCTTTTGCTCCGTGTTACTGATGCATAAGTGATGATCGGTCTCACTATCGCTGTATACATCCAAAGCAGTATTTTTGGGTTGCATCCCCAATTTTTCCCTGCAAAGTTTCTGCACAAAAAAAATCCAGGCTTACTCAGATATCTTTCCAGTTTACAATGGTCTAAAAGTCTCCTTGGTAATATTGTTCTTACTCAGGTTGACGCATTCTGTAAACCTCTTCTTTTAGGAGGTTATAGGTTCCCAGAAGAATTTTACTTTTGCCTCATTCCTTTGAAGATTCTCCCAATAATTAGATTTTCTCTGCTCCATTTTTCTCTTCAGTTTAAACGAAAGTAAGCAAACTTAATAATTAAAGAATTCATCTACAGAATAAAAATTGTTTCGTTTGAGAAAAGTTATTAATGTTTTCCTAAATTCTCTATAGGAATTGCCAATACTTATGATAGTGGATATCTTATTAAAAATTTTGATACCTAAATTTTCAGGGCCCAAGCTAGTAAGATGTAACGTACATTCTGGTCTATGCAAATCATTTCTAGTCCTGGTGGCATATGTGTGCATGTCAGCATTCTTTTTAAGTGTTTTAAGCCTGTTTTTTTATATACAATAACATATTTCTAAGATATACAAACATGATAGAGGTAAAATTTGATAAAGAGAAAAAATCGGTCAACATGAATCGGAAATTTTTGCGCCTGCAATAGCTTTAACAATCGCTTTCTGCGCCTCGGAGTGAGGGTGTGCAGCCCACAAAACAATGGCATACTGAATTCTTGACTGAATTTCCGCATAATACAGGGTCATCAAAGTACTGGTAGATACACAAGGTTTTAGACTTCGAAATAGAAAAGTTTTTGCAGAAATTTTCTTGGCTAGTTCATCACAATATTCTTTCCAAATGAGATTCTGGTGAAGTATAACGCCTAAAAATCTAGCGGATTCACTCTGTGACGGAGTAGAATCAAGCAGCTCCAAAGATTGTCTTTCGATGTATCTTTGCCGAGTATGGAAAATCATAAATTTGGTTTTTTCAAGACTCATGGCTAAATCATTTTCTGCAAACCACATGTAAAGACTTTCTAATAGATCATTTGCCAGCTGTGTTGTATCACCAGACGGCGCTGTAACTAATAGGGAGATGTCGTCCACATACATAACAAGATATCCCCAGTGACCAACTATATTTATTTCATATTTTATAAATATTTAAAAAATATTAAATCTTTCTTGAATATTAGTTATATTAATATAATATGCATAAAATATATTATAGAAAATATATTAGGAAAACATTTAAAAAATATATATGTTATGTAGCATTAATAATATTTTATTGCAAATGTTTTCTCAATGTATTTTTCATGACTCTGCAAGAATATTTTGCTTTGTATTTCTGGAAATATTTATTTCATATAAAAAAAAGATTGAATTTTTGCTTTTGTACATTTGGTGCGTAGGACGAATAATATAAAATGGGTAAAATATGCATACATATTAAGTAGGTATGTACCTATTTAAAATGATAGTTTAAAGATTAAATTAGATAATATATATCTAATATGATTTAATTAGTATCTAAGTTGAGTGCTGTAACTTTTCTATTAATATATCTGCGTTTTGTATTATATTATTTATAATATTTGTAAGTTGCGAACGTCAACACAACACCTCTATTCATTAAGGTGCCGGTGTTATATGATTTAGTATTGTTTATGCGTCTATGGATTAGGTACATAGAATGCATACGCGCACGTGCGTATCATCGTTTTCATTCGTTTGCACGTTACATGTTATAGTTTAAAATAGTATACGATTAGGGCAGATTAGGGTTAACTGTGTAATTAATTGTTGC
Organism: Protaetia brevitarsis; assembly: GCA_004143645.1. Taxonomy (NCBI): domain Eukaryota; kingdom Metazoa; phylum Arthropoda; class Insecta; order Coleoptera; family Scarabaeidae; genus Protaetia; species Protaetia brevitarsis. The sequence continues at coordinate 2,221,273 of RXPK01000033.1, forward strand.
GGGGTGTGTTTTAGTTTTTGTGGTGACTACGAGGTAAGCAAAACTTTGAACATGTCATGGCATTTATAAGATAATTGGAATGCTCAATATCGCTATGTACAGAAATCGTCTAATAATACAATTGTAGGAATTTTATGCACCATATATGTACTGCAGCTACCAAATAAATTGCTAGTTGATTTGCTTAAGAGATTCATCTCGGTAGATAAGCGTCATAACCTCAAATAGAGGTTAGAATACGTTGTGTTGTTTTATTGTGTGTACGTAAAATGTTTTCAAATATTAGGAAATAAAGTAAAAATAAGTATCGTAAGTATTAGAATGTAGCTACCACTCCAATTATTGTAAATGCTCCAAATGTATTAGTAGGTGTTGATAATGTTGTACGATGTTTTATTCATGGTATGAATCTAATACATTGGCATTGTTTTAGAGGCCACAAGGAAACGCCATGAGAGCGCCACTACCGAAGATATGAAAAAAGCCATAGTATTATTCTTAATGGTATGCCGTAAGTTCATTTAACGTCATTCTGAATAAATAAAAGCCCTTGTAAAAATAGCAAAACTGAGGCATTTAAATTTCTTCTTTTTATAAATAAACACTTCCTTATTTGTTAAGAGCATTCTACGTAAGTCTACAAAGTATTATTTTTATTATCCTGATAAGACGTTCGAGTTTCACCGGATATGCGACTTCAGTAGTTACAAAAAACGTAAATATTTTTCTTTTGCTTTGTCGAATCGAGAGTTAGTTGTTAATAAACGGTACCACATGAATCTGAGTTATTTCTTTTGGATTTATTTAATCATATAACGCAAAATGAATTGAATCGAATTACACAGAAATAAATGTAGATACAGAAAATTTGCAAACACGCATTCCCGCGCTTTTGCCGATGCATCAAGCTTCGATTTTCTTTATATGAAATCATGATGGTCCTGAAAAGGATCGTTTTTTCGAGACGGGAAGAATTTAAATAAAATGTTCGAAGTGGCTTGCACTCCAAGCGGCGATCCACACAAAACTAACAGCGGTAATGGCTGAATGATAGTGGTATGTGGGGTATACTCGGGACAGCATTTAGGTTGGGCACAGGTGCGGCTCTAGTCACGGCATTTACAAATATTTTTTTCTCGTTAATGCTTACAGATAGACCCCCTGTGCATTAAGACTTTTTGATCGTAAATGATTACAGCTGCTACATATTATTATATTTACCTCTATATCGGATACACCCTGTATATATTGTTTTTTTCAATAAATTTATTCATTCTACTTAAGTTAATTTTTTCGAAAACCTTGGAGATATTAGATACAAGTGCTATCGGTCTATAATTGTTAAGATCTGTCTTTTCTCCCTTTGTGTATATTGGTCTAATTATAGCGTATTTTAATCTGTTAGGGAATATGCCATACTGAAAAGATGTATTAAGCAGCTCTGTGAGAAGTATTGCCAATTCCTCCGCACGATGCTTTAAGAGCGCAACAGGTATTTCATCCACACCTACAGCATGTGTGTTATTGAGACTCTTAATGGTATTTATAAGCTCTTGTACATCTGTTGGATATAGAGTAAAATTGATGGGTTAGATGTTGTACCACATATTGCCCGTTCTCGCATTATTTTATTGTCTATCATATCAGTGAAGTGTCTATTGAGTTTTGATAGTGTCTCAGTATCTGTTTTGCCCTTATTCTTAAGGTCTTTTATTTTAAATTGGTTTGCCTTTGTTTTCCCATGCATTTATTCTATTTATCACTTCCAGGTGTGTCTTTACTGTATTTTTTGACGTGGTTATGTTATTTTCATAGAATTGTCGTTTGGAGTTTTCAATTTCTTTCTTTAAGTTGCGACAAAAATACTTGTAAACGTCTCTGCTTAGATTGTTTGTCATTACTGCCTCATATAACCCAAAAAGTGTAAGTTAAATTAACGCATTTCGCTTTGACTAAACACAGTTTTTTCTTTTTCTAATTGAAGAAGTGTCCTAACCATTTCCGGTATTTCTATTAATTTTGGTAAAAATACAGATGCGAATACAGCTTTCGCAGGCCCAGAAGCAATTATAAAGACTCCCATCGTTCGACACCGAAGCATAATCGCGGTATTCTCGTGGAATTCATGGCAGATGGCGGATTCCCTGTTCCGTACAGCCGTTCACCTCGACAGTCCCACGAGCCGCATATGGCGAAAAGACGCCCGACTTCACGGGGACGACGGGCTCCGAGATAACGTTGCGCGCACGGAGCACCATCGTCGTCATGAAGAACGCGAGAAGAACCAAAGGAGGGAGGAAGGGACCTAGATAGATCATGTCAACGGCCTCGAATTCAGCTGATCACCACGGAGAGAAAGAGAGGTTCGATGACATCGGGACGCCCCGTTTCCTGGTGGAGATGTGGGTCAGGTCGCGTATATTTGTCGCGGTTCCGCGTTGGTTACATATAGTTAGGCGAGCAAGGGAGGGGTGCGGACGCGGTAGAAGAGGAGGAGGAGGTGGTCTGCCACGACCTAGAGTCGCGGTCAGTGTGCGAGTGGCCGACGGTTCACTGGGGTAAGGGTGACTAACCGAGGGCGACGACCTCCAAGCAGCCAGCCGGGATCCAGAGTATTATATGTACTATACTATTACCTTCGTGTCTTGTATATTACACGTATTATTAAGAGAGGATGTACGCGGACGAGAAGAACGCGTTTATATAGTGCCATTCATGGTGTTCGTAACATGGGAAAGAATTCTTCTTCTCTACCGCTTCTGCTACATACGTTCATTACAACACAACGCTTTGTAAGGTGGAGATCCTGAATTGAATCGCCCAAGGCGGAAGGAAGACTGTATTTAAAATATTATTAAATAATAAGCCCATTAATAATAAGATAATTCCTTTTACGTTATGCGGACAACCTTTTCGCCTTTTTAAATTTTGCGCAATCTAACCTTTGTACTTTCCACGCAAGGATTAAATAACTAAACTGCGCATGCGCATCTGTCACTTACTATTACATGATCACTTGAGCTGTTGTTTCGGCTATAATAATAAGAATAATAATAGTTTATTTCTTTCCGATATTTACAGATACAAACAAAACAAAGAAAACATGTACTAACAAAATTAAATACCGAAAAAAAAACCACAGGATGCACTTCAAATGCTAGTAACTAGCTTTGATCTCCCAGTGCAACCTGACAAACAAATAACAGTCATTCTATCTGAAGAACAAATGCCTGTAAGTAACTTAAATTACTATTCTGTGATGGTTCCTGAAATTGATCCCATAACAAAAACATAAGATGTATGCAAATTAGAAAGGAAAAAAATATATATGTATATATATCTATATTAAAAGAAAAATATAATACCTAAGTACCCATCCTAAAACGAGTGCATCAACAGATGCTGTCTGAATTTGTACTTAAAAGTTAGCAATCTCAACGATTTGAAATCTTTCAAAAAGCGCAGAGCGATGGATCGGAGGCGTCATGGTACCTTTAAAACGAATATTTAAATGATGTACATCCGTACGAAAATGAATTTTATTCAATAAATAACTTGGCTCTTTGTTTAAAATGATTTGTGGAACAGACAGGCCATTGACAATTTCCTTCTGGCACCTCATATTTAGCCAATGAACGTCGCGCAACTTATGCGACACATGGTCATACTTTCGGATGCCGAAAATCAGTCGCAGACAAGAATTCTGTACCCGTTGTATGCCCATAAACCAAAAACATCAGATGCAAATGCGAAGTGAGATAGTACCAATGAGTCACATAGTAGTCGCTTAGTAGCCACACTCAAATAACGACGATGGGGATAAATTAACTTTAAATTGGCATAAGCAGTTCTTACACATCCAGCAACGTGACTCTTGAAGCGAAAGGTGCCATCAAGAATCAGCTCAAGATTTCTGGCCTCATTTTTGATAGGTATTTGTATGTTGTTAATTTGAAGATTAATTTTATCTGCAAGATAGTTCACCTGATTTTTATTACCAAATAGCATAATAACTGATTTTGCAGGATTTACTATCAAAGAGTGTTGAGCCGCAACGTTAGCCAGACCACAAATATCCTTCTCAATACTAAGCGCTTCTGTACCGTAATTTTCTAGCTTAAAGGTGTGATATAATTGAGTATCGTCAGCATAAATCTGGATTTTACACGTGCTAACATATTTATGAAATGAAGATGTATAAATAGAAAAAAGGAGTGGTCCTAAGATAGAGCCCTGCGGTACCTCGCGATTAATGGGCCTATACCTAGATAAACAACGATCAATAACAACACATTGATATCTATTGGAAAGGTAAGATCTAAATAGTGACACAGCATTAGGCGAAAGACCAACATAACTTAAAATCTGTAATAATAGTTCATGGTTAATTGTAAAAGCACGACTAAAATCCATTAGACTAGTACCGACCATCCCTTGTCACACCCCGATAAAAAGATCATCCACACATTCAAGAGAGCAGTTGCACAACTATGACCTTCCCGAAAACCCGATTGGCAATCAGGAATGAGTCGCCAGCGATAAAGAAAAGATTTAAGCTCCACACATAATTTTTTCCAGAAGTTTTGCTAGAACTGGTAGTATACAAATAGGACGGAGGTCCTTATACTCGAGTGGAGAAGAGACTTTAGGAATGGGGAGTACAAGAGCATTTCTCCACAGATCCGGAAACACATTATTAGTAAGACATTGATGACATGCGTCAAGTACTATTTCCATCGTTTGTGGGATTTTGATGATCCGACATTTCGGCAATTCGTCTACTGCCGTCATCAGAGTAGCTCTTTCTTGCTAAACCTATTATTTGCAATTAATTTGACAAATATGTCCGAGAACCAATGTTTTCTTTGTCTTGAGTGAGATTCGAACTCGGTCTCGAAATTCCGAATATTTACTTATCTAACACTTACCCATTCAGCCAATCGGGGGGACAGATATTACTAGAGACCGGATTATATGCAAAGTGTATATATTTTATTTTTTGCATATCTTTAATTATGCTCTATATGTAGACGTTACTAATTGAAGTTAATTAGCGCTAATTAGTGATTGCATATATTGCATATTTAGGCATTTCTATGCATATTTTTTTACAAAAGTTGCATATATTGCATATTTAAGCTTTTTTTCTTATCCTTTCTATTAGTAAAAATTCCTAGTAATTCCTAATGTAGATCGACAACCGACAATTCTCAGAACGATAAATCTTTTACATCGGTTTCTCTAATACTTTTTTCCCAAAAACTGCACGTGTTTCGCCTAGCAGAAGGGATGTGGTAAATACGTTTTATTATTATTATTAATTCCCAAATAAACTATTCATTCATTGAATATCTTTGAGCGAAACAGCATATAATTGTGTTACGTTTTTAAATACTGTGCGTATAACATACAATGAGTATAGCGAACAAAATTTCTTTATGGATTAAGCCATATCCTGAACTGGTAAAGGATGGCGACAAAATATTTTGTCGAGCCTGCAGTAAACTGGTAAGTTTAATTTTACTAAAAGCTTTACAATTGTTTTTAAATTCTTTAACTTTTGATATAAAATGACAATTGTTGTTGTAGGTGTCTTCTGAGAGAAAATACCTGATTGATCAACAAGCTAAAACTCCATCACATATTGGAAAATGTGAAAAACTAAAGCGATCCGCATGTGTGCAGCAATCTATACGTCAATGTGTAGCAACAACTTCACGAAACTCAGAACAAGAAGAATATAATACGGATCTGTGTAACGCATTAATTTCGTCTAACATACCATTAGCAAGATTAAACAATGTTAATTTGAAATCATTTCTGCAAAAATGTTGCAAACATAATATACCTGACGAAAGTACTTTACGAAAAAATTATGTCACATCTTGTTACCAGCAAACAATAGCAGAAATTCAACAATTGGTAGGGAATAATTTTATTTATATCATGGTAGATGAAGTACGATAGAGTGTAGCCGTTATATTGCCCATTTGTTATAGGAATTCTTTATGAAGATATTGTAGGTAAATCATATTTAATTTATTGTAAGAACTTCAAAAACAAATAATGTGACAATTGCCCAATTCGTTCAAGAAGGTTTATCAAATTTCTTTTTACCTTGTGAAAAATTTTTACTAATGTTGTCCGACGTTGCACCATAAATGATAAAAGCCGCGCAAAATTTAAAATTTTTTTATATTATTCATACCACTTGTTTAGCTCATGGGTTCAATCGTGTAGCCGAAGACATTAGGAATCAATTCCCTTTGATTAATGATTTAATTAGCAATGTCAAAGAGTATTTTTAAAAGCACCTTTACGAATCCAATTTTTATAAGGAGCGACTTCCCAGTGTTAAGTTGCTCCTGAGCCGATTATTACGAGATGGGTACATGGTTAGAGGCTGCCAATTTTTTTCGCCGATAATTTTGAAGGAATCAAAAATGTAATTCTGAAATCACTGCTGACTGCATTGCTCTAGAAAACTGTAAAACGATAGTAAAATCAACAGAATTGCTTAAAAACCGTTTGTATATTAGTCAAATTATAGCTTTGTTCAAGTTCCATTCGTAAACTAGAAACGCAAGGATGTTGCTCTCGGAATCAGTCGAAATAGTAGACGAATTTGATATGCTATGTAAGAAGGTTAGGGATACAATAGGTAATTCTATATACGATAAATTTAAAAAAGTGGTAAATAAAAATGCGGGGTATTTGAAATTGAAGAAAGTTAAGAAAATTTTCGAAGATGAAACAGTAAACGATTTCGACTTTAATTTTAGTTTAGAATGTATTGCAATGTTAAAAAATGCACCAATTACATCATCTTTCTAAGTATTTTTGTAAACAATAATTTATTTTTGTAGGTAGTTTAATTTAAATAGTTTTTATTTCAGTTATAATAGGGTGTATATAACTTATTGTTACATTAATAAATAAATATCCCCTTTATATACCTTTTTTACCTTTACAAATATTGATATTGATACCCGTAAAGTAAGAATATTGACAACAAACGATTTACTTACTTAGTTGTCATTCAATTGATGTGCCAAACTTTATATGGAAAATCGCTAGAAGAGCAAAATAATTATAACTAAATACTTTTTGTAATAATATATTTCTTCTTCTTATTCATATTTTCAATATTACTATTAAGGAAGTTTTGAAGTCAAAATATTTAATCTATATTTTATGCAGAAATTCTAAAAACTGTAATTCGATTTGTGCCGTCATAAAAAGCAATAAAAATAAAACATTAAAAAAGAATAATTTTTTTTTAAAGTAACAATTTTTTTCGAAGTTAATAATTTTTTAGACTTTCTTAATATAAATTGCCAGTGGGAATTTATATCTGATAAATTATTTTGTACATCCACATTAAAAAAAGAATTCTTATAACATTAAACCTTAAACAGTCTTTGTAATTAAAATAATGGCTTGCGTAAATTTTCTTCAAATAATTATATTCCAATACAATTTAAGTATTTGTAAATTATATAATTTGAACAACTCGCCAATAATCGATGGCTAAAAAAGCTAGTCCCCTTGATGTTATGCGACAAACATGCCGCAACCCTTTTGGTCAGAGATTTATATATTCGCAGAATGTTACTTTATGTAGTTTCCGTGGAATAATGTAGTATTGAAATTCTTATAATCTGCACACTCGCAATTGCTGGTAGATTAAAGAAGTATACTTCCTAATGGCTTATTTTCCCTCTGTCATCTTTTTTCGAGTCGATCGTAGGTGCAGTTTGAAACTAAATATATGTAACTCAAATAATTATTGATACGTGACTATACAACACCATCTTCAAGAACTCGCGCATCGTACAAGACAATTAAACAAAATTTACATAATTCGATTTAGACTTCTACTAACTAATTTAAACCGATAAAAGCGTCGAATTTATTACACGCCTCATGGAAAACATTCAGGAATGGTTTGGCTTATCTGAGAGGAGTAAACTACGACGTTGTTCTCTGTATGTATTCGTTTGGACGCTTACGCTGCTGCGCTGGTAAGCTGACAGCACTTCTATATTGCAACCGGATATAGATACGAATGGAGATAATTAAGATATACGAGCTGGGCGAGGTTTGCCGAAAGCAATTAAGGAATTAGAGGTGAAATGCGACTCGGCTTGTTGCGAGATCTTATAACGTTTTAACTCGAAGAAAGTTTTAATTTAAATATTGATTCGATTAGCCGTATCATGTATAATAAAACAATTATGATGCATTTCTAGATGACAAATATTTTCTGGTGCAATGTAAGGATGTGGCGATGACACACCTGAAGCTATGATGACAATATTGTATTAAGTGCCTTTTACCTAATTACATAAACTCAATTTCATCTTTCGAAATAGTGCTGGCAAAATATTCACGGTGATTAATCGCAATTCTGTAATACTTTCTCGACCTAGATATGAAGTATCGTGAATCAACAACGTATATGCTGATGTAACGAATAGATGATGCGCATAACATAGTTTAGAAAAATATGGAAGTAATTTGAACATCACGAAATAGATGTTGGTGCAATGGTATCAGAGAATTTCGTATTGGGAAAACATGTTTCTCAAGATCTGTGTGTTAAGTATATTGTATAGATTTGTAAAGATTACTCATTGGATTTTGGCAATAATAATCTGCAGGTAATTGTTTATTAATGGGTCAATCGAGTTTTTAAAACACCTTGATTTGATCTGCAGTTTTAGCATAACATGTAAACAAAAAATTCCTCTTAGTTTTGGTCAAATTCAGATTATAAAAGCTAACAAACTAGAAATTAATTTGCGATGGAAACAAGATGAACGCAACATCAATTTCTGTTTACATTTCATAGCTTTTGTGTGAATGAAATTCACTCTAAAAAATGATGGTAAATTTACCTCACTGGTATGTGAAAAAGCATATGAAATATAAGGTAAAATTACACCAAAAAGAGGGTAAACATCAGATTACCACAAATTAGGTGTAATTTTGCCTGGTAAACCGACTTTGATGGAAAAATACTTCAATAAATGAAGTAATTTTCCCCCATTTGGGTAAAAATTTGCTTAGGAGCAAGGAAAAATAACATATTTTGTGGAATATTACCCCTTATGTTGGTAAAAATACAATATGGACAATACAAAGGGCATGAAATTCTGAAATGTTTTTTTTTTAACATTGCATCACATTGTGTCGCTTGATAAAAAATTAAACCCGTTACGTGAATGCATTACATAGCCGTCGACTATGTTACATTGTTGCTACAAGATATGATACATTTATTTAAAGTTTTCAACGTGCAAGTGACACGCAGGAAACTACCGTATCAAACTTTTCAATTTAAACAACAGAAAGTCTTCGTTTGGGAGGAGTCAATTCTTTTTTTCTCTTTCATTAACACATTTGGAATATAAAACGACTAGTGTTTTGCCGTTATTGAGGCTATGTTTTCGTTGTTAAGTGATGATACAAGTAAAGTAAGGAAGAGACTATTTTGGTTATTTACTCTAGGATTTAATGACAAAAGTAAAGTAGGTATTAAGCACTTATACATGCAAATGTGCAAGACCGCAGGACGGCAAATTTGAGTTCAATAGTTAATCACAACATTATTTATGTATATTTTTAGTAAAAATCGGTTTTTAAAATCGATTTTCAAAACCAGACTAAAAACAATACGTATTACCTTTTTAAAAGTGCTATGTATTTTAAATTCGAAAAACCTATTTAAGGCGCAATAATCTGCTTTTAAAAACGGGTTTTGATTTTGCAAACCGGTTTTACCGGTTACAATTTTTTAAAGACGATTAATCACTGCATCCAACCCCGGTTTCACATAAAGAGGCTTCGATTCGCAGCACTATTATCTACATACGATATATTTTTAAATGCTAAATTTATTAAAAATTTTCAGTATAAATCTAAACTTGAAGAAATTGAGATGACCGTTGATAATATGCTTGGAAGAAGGTATTAATAAAAATATATTTATTTCATATGTTTCTTACATTTATTTTTCTTTTCTAGGAAATGTGAAGTTGCATTCTTTAATGGTAGAAAGACAGTTATTAAACCCAACAGATTCATTTCGTTCTGCATTACAACAAATGATGGCGGCATATTTTAATTTTCATTTGCAGTACGCAAAAGAGGCTTCTAACACATTAGAAGTTCTGCAGAGGTATTTTTTTAAAAATATACAACAAAAATAAAAAAGCTCCAAATCCAAACTCAAATTGATAAGATTTTATAATGTATTTTGTTAGTCAAAATTTATTTTATGGTTACATTCAACTAGATCTTTGTATTATGAATACAACCAATTCTTAATAACTATTGGCTTTTCTTATCGACTTTTCTCCCAAAATGTTTACTCTTTAAAACATTGCCTTATTGAATTAAAAGAATTATTGAAATTATTGTAAACTCTCTGTAATCCAACTAATTAATATATCTTTCAGAAATTATTAAAATTAAATCTAATATTATAAATGGTATATTTTGAATATTTAAGTGGAGAATCTGCATTAAGTTCTAAATGACATAAACATGTTATTAGACAACTGAAACTTAATATTTCTGGATGATAAAACAACCTAATAATCAATTATTTCTAATTTCTTTGTTGTTACTCTAAGCTATACATAAAAAAAAAAAAATGTGGTAAAATTACCCCAAAAATAGATGGCAACTGGGCTACCGCTTATTTTTGGGGTAAATTTACACCTATAGGGGATTTTTCACATACTGGTGGAATATTCCTTGACGGACATTCAGCGTCAGCACCTTTGATCTCCCCAGTCCGTCAATTTACTTCTATTTCTATTATTATTATGCCTACGCCCATGGAGCGACTTAAGATGTTCGTCTCTCAGCATTCGCCAAGGAGTGAGGAAAACCACGAGAACCTCACTCTGAGAACAGTCCGTCAGGCTCGAACCGAGGACGCAGCGACTGATAGCCAAGCGTGCAAGCCACTAGACTATGAGCCGGTCTTGAATATGGCGATTTGGCTCTCACATTCAAAATTTGCTACTGTTAGGTTTAAATTAGTTGCTAAATCGTTTATATGTGCAAAGTATAGGAAAACCAAATAGCGCTAGCGTCACTTTCGCCAAGATAAACTTCAGCCGCCAAATGTATGTTACGTGTGTCTACTATTTCTATTCTATGATACGGAATTTAGATAAGTCTTTTGTAATTTAGCTTTTAGTTTTCTTTTTGAATGTTAAAGTGTATTTTCGTTTATATGGGAATGATTTCAATCTTAATTCTACACTTTAATTCTAACATACACATACATTTTTAAAATTTCGCGACAATGTACAAAACAAAATGGTGGAAAGTCACCACAAAAAACCTACTTATAAAAACGTGAGTGCCGCTATTTGATTTACCTATATTTTGGTATGTGCCCGGACAATTTCACAGATAACCTCAAACAAATCGTCAAATAACTGTTTTGATAAGAGCCAAGCTTGGAAAAGCCAATAGGAGCTAAGGAAGTACTCAAAAAAGATGGCGGTCACATACTTTTTTTAAGAAAAGACGTGGTCTCCGACGACAAATAAACACTCTAACGTGATTCTAGAGGCATTCTACACCCATACAGCCTAACATTACGATCTTCAGAGCAGCCGGGCTATTCTTCTTATTACTTACAAAATTAAAAACGGTTGCATTTGCTCGAATTATTTTGTTAAAATTACAAAAAATAAAACATTTATTATCTAAAGTTATTTCAGAACTGATCGAAAATTAGATAATGGAGAATCGGTTTATTCCAATAATTAGTAAATGCAGGATTTCCGGCACCAGTTTCCTAATCTCCACAGTTTTTAAGTCATGTTCATGCTTGACGCATGACAAATTTGGTGCAACTGGGGCAGTAACTCATAAACCTGGCGGTCGTTCACAAAATGTATTAATTAATATACGATTATTAGTTTTGGCTTGCAACAGCCATCTTCAGATCAACGTCAAATAGAATTATTGTCAATTAATAAAAACATCAAATGTGAAAATCATATTGTAAAATGCCAAAAATTGCACAATCGACAATAATCCTATTTGACGTTGATCTGAAGATGGCTGTTGCAGGCCGAAACTAGTAATCATATATTAATACATTTTGTGAACGAAAGAATGAGTTTTTTTACTATATGTTTTCTTAAAAAAGAATTATTTCTACACACAAAAAAATAATTACTCAATTTGAATATAAGTGCATCACATTGAATATAACATAACTTCCTATATAAGCAAGAAGATGATGTATTTATATTGAGAATAAAATTTGTTCAGTTTTCAAACCATGAATTTGTTAGACGAAACAATTTTTAGTTCAAATGTAATCAATATACTAAAATCATATGAACATATAATATTTTCACCACAAGAATAATTATTTTAGATTGAGTAAATAGATTTTCTCAACTGGAAACTATGATATTTATCCTTAATAATTCTGTACATTTGATAGAAGTATAATAAAAGTATATTTGAAGTATTCATTATTTGCTTCTAAAATATAAGTATATTGAACTGATAATACTTACTGCTTAATCTAAGCATTTCTACTATTCAAGGTAATAATTACCTACTAATTTTGTGTCCGTAACACCAAAAACCTCGGTAGGGGAAAATTAATAAATAAAGAAATATTATGTAATTAAATAAATTTACTGTCCTACTTTATAGTTTTACAATTTTGGGAGAAGATAGCGTATGGGGTATCCAGGAGTGCGCACGGGATATGTGTAGATGTTATGCGTATCCGTCGTTGCCACCGGTGTCTCGGGATACTTCCCACTCAATGCCTGGGCCTGGTATCTAGTCGGGTTCAATCAGTGCAATAATTTGGCTGGTATTGCCTACTGAAAAACTAATAACTAGTAATACGTACATATGTTGTTAATGTACACACCTACTATGTTCTTATATTATCGACACAATGGCGCTGACTCTAAATAATATTTCAAAGTTTTTTAAACCAGTAATTCTTTAATATTCGATAAACACGTACTTATTTACCTTCGAATATTTAATGGTAGCATCTGTGCATCGCCCCATTCCACCCCATTCTCTAAGTAGCTGTGAAACGGCTGGGGCATCCATTTAGATTTACTTACACTCACAACCAATAACACTGTCGCTGGTCAATCAAAAAGTGACGCCAAGTAAAGCGTATGTATATGCAAAACCCCACACCCTCTAAAATAGAGGGAACCAATGACAGATTAGGTTTAGTACAATAAATGGTGGGGGTAAATTCGTTTCAAATGTTTAATATTATGGTAATTTCAATTTGATATTTCATGTTTTCATACAAAACATTAATAATTTTATATAGTAATTCATTACACCAAACGATAAGGGATTTTATTTGAATCTACAGATTTTCCTCACTATGATTGCATAGATTATTCCTTACAACAATAACAATGTTCATTTGGAGGAAGTATATTCAATGCAAATATTTATACTATTTGTTTAAGAGTATATTGTGTTTTCAGAGAATTACTCTTATGTTCTAACCAAAGATTACTCATTTAAATTATATATTAAGTTTGATTTTTAATAAATAAAAATATTCAGATTGATAATAGATTTTTTTGTGTGTACGTAAACATCAAACAAGTTAAATGCATACAAACATACACTACTTCTAAATGAAGGCCTTTTTGTTGCTACGTATTTTTTTGCACGAGTATTTCTGTATTCGGTATTTCTAAAGGAAACGTCGCCACCGAAACTTCAATGTGTTTATTCTATGTATAAATTTTTTTTTCTCTATACATTTATATTTCTGTTTAAATTTTAAGTTTTTACCTTTGATCCCATAATACACATAAATAAATGATTTATGACTTTGATAAGTGAACATCTCCTCCGAAAGCTGCATTTACACCCAAGAAATTTTAAAATTCTCGGTTGATGTTGTCCCGATTTAACTGTGAGATGATTGCAAACCATATAGAAAACATCTAAAAAAAAACATCTTTTTACTGAATACCACCTGTCATTTCTAAAGCATATTTCAATCAGACAAGGGTTGTGTTGTTAATTTTAATTTTTCTTTTAACGATAATTTAAAAATTAAGAAATCGCTGATCAATATAAATTAATTTTTTATTTTCCAAAAAAAACTTTATTTGTACTAGGTATAACATTCAAGAAATATTATTTGTATATCATAACAGAAATGATTTTATTACATCGACTTCCGGTCTTGAAATCTGGAGGCACCTTTTTTAAAAACTAAACACTAGAAACAGCAAAATAGTGGGCCGGTACTCATACCCAATAGATTTAACGACAACCATTTAAGACAGCCGTTGCGTCTACCTGCATCTAATTTGGTTTGCAAATTCGGCATGGCCCCCAAACATAATGGGACGCAATAAGAGAACAAACAGTAATTTGCTCTAACTGGCCACAACGACTGTGAAGATATTATTGTGTCTTTATAGTTGTTATATACACTCCCAGTAGTAATAAAACCGGGTCCTTTTTCTTTCATTTCGTTCCCTCTTTTCGCTTAGAATGCACCGATTGATCATAAAAATTATCGATACTATTTCTGGCAATAACACAAAGGCCGATAAAATGGCAATAATAAAAGTTTTGGCAATAATAATAACAACGCGATTCGATAAACAAGGTCTCGTTTTTCTAGTTTTGATTTGCATCTTTTATCTTTGTGCTGGTTGAATGTTAGACAATGGAACGTGTTTTATTAATTTTGCTAATATAGTCTGTTCGTAGAGATAACGACTTGACTTATTCACTGGCACTCGAACTTCAGAAAATAAAATTTAATGTTTAAATTTTGCACACTTACATAATTTAATAATCCGAACAATTTTCTTAATGAAATTTTGTCGTATGTCCAACAAAAAAGCACTTTATTAGTGGAAAGAGTAACTTTTTCTGTGAATCTTCAAGGCATCCTTGATCTTGTTCATATTTTCCATACTTGCATAATTCATTAATCTGAACAACTTTTTTAATAATATTTTGTCGTATCCCTAACAGCCAGAAATATTACATAGATATTTTTAAAAATATATTTTATAAATATTTTCCGTGAGAGGTTTTTGAATATATTTTTCACATGTTTTTCTAAATGTAGATAAAATATTCAATTAAAATATTTATTTCATATTTTAAAATTAATGTAAGCGCAATATTTTTTCTAAAATATTTATAAAATATTATTTATATGAAAGTTGAGATTTTTTATGCAATCTATTTTATTTGTCAAAATGAACTTAAATTGTTCTTGGTTATTTAGAATGTATAACGTCGATAACGAAAGGTTGAAACATACATAGAGTTGTCTAAAAAGCAAGAACTTGTTTTTTCACACTCACCATACAAGTTCATAATCAATAATTCTGGCATCTTTTAAGGCATACTGAAGGTTTATCAAATTAATCACTATTTTTTAATTGAAGTGTTCTAAATAAAAAACAAACGTATTTGTTATCATTTTATTTGAATAAGCCAATAAAAATGAAAAATACTCATTTTTAAGTCTAGCCTTGGCTGGTGCCAGGTACAACCCTATGGCTTTTTTCATATCTTCGGTAGTGGCGCTCTCATGGCGCTTTCTTGTGGCCTCTAAAACAATGCCAATTGTATTAGATTATACCATGAATAAAACATCGTACAACATTATCAACACCTACTAATACATTTGGAGCCTTTACAATAATTGGAGTGGTAGCTACATTCTAATACTTACGATACTTATTTTTACTTTATTTCGTAATATTTGAAAACATTCTACGTACAAACAATAAAACAACACAACGTATTCTAACCTCTATTTGAGGTTATGACGCTTATCTACCAAGATGAATCTCTTAAGCAAATCAACTAGCAATTTATCTGGTAGATGCAGTACATATATGATGCATAAAATTCTTACAATTATATTATTAAAGGATTTCTGTACATAGCGATATTGAGCATTCCAATTATCTTATAAATGCCATGACATGTTCAAAGTTTTGCTTACCTCGTAGTCACCACAAAAACAAACACACACCCCGCAACAATTAATTACACAGTTAACCCTAATCTGCCCTAATCGTATACTATTATAAACTATAACATGTAACGGACAAACGAATGGAAACGTTGATGATACGCACGTGCGCGTATGCATTCTATGTACCTAATCCATAGACGCATAAACAATACTAAATCATATAACACCGGCACCGTAATGAATAGAGGTGTTGTGTTGACGTTGGCAACTTACAAATATTACAAATAATATAATACAAAACGCAGATATATTAATAGAAAAGTTACAGCGCTCAACTTAGATACTAATTAAATCATATTAGATATATATTATCTAATTTAATCTTTAAACTATTATTTTAAATAGGTACATACCTACTTAATATGTATGCATATTTTACCCATTTTATATTATTCATCCTACACACCAAATGTACAAAAGCAGAAATTCAATCTTTTTTTTATATGAAATAAATATTTACAGAAATACAAAGCAAAATATTCTTGCAGAGTTATGAAAAAATATATTGAGAAAACATTTGCAATAAAATATTATTAATGATATATAACATATATATTTTTTAAATGTTTTCCTAATATATTTCTATAATATATTTTATGCATATTATATTAATATAACTAATATTCAAGAAAGATTTAATATTTTTTAAATATTTATAAAATATGAAATAAATATAGTCGGTCACTGGGGATATCCTAAAAAAAATGCACTTTATTAGTAAGAAAAATTAGCTTTTTGTAAAATTCCAACGCATGCTTGATTTTTCAAAATTAAAAATATATAAATTACTTTCTATCAAAGCAGATGATGAAATTTCAACTCAAAAATTTTCAAACTTTTTTACCTATTGATACGGCGATCTGGGAACACACTGTATATTCTCGAATTAAGAAAAGTTGTAATTTCTCCTAATACGTCTCATTACCTCATTTGCATGGTTTCTCAGTACCTGCCACAGCTGGATAATCGCAGATAATTTAGTAAAATCTTTATATCTATGGACAGGCTATGTAGTTTAACAAAATTAATACTAATATACTGTTCTAGTAAGACTAACAAAACGGCTTTACGTTAAACTTCTACAATTATACTTTACTCATGATTCATATAGTTGTAAGAATTTAAGATGTTGAATTAATTAACTAAAAAAATTAATTAATAATTGATATAATCAATACTGGATGTAAATACAAAACAATTACGTACCTGATTTACAACAGATCAAGTTATAAGAATACAATCTTGTTTAAATATTACAAGTAAGTCCTGATGCAATTTTTCATTTTATTTGCCAAAGTTAAAAAAAATAATATTTCTATGCCAAATCTTTTCATAAAAAAATTATGATAAAGAAGGACGTGTTCACGAGAATCCGATTAAAGAATTTTAAGTACATAAACATACATTATTTCTATCAATCATATCATCAAGATAACATTTTTCTGTATAATTATCATTTAACATTCAAGGCTGTTATATGGCAAATTATTTTTGCGCACTTATTCTGCGTCAATCTTCGAACTGGCAAACTTTGAAGTTTTCCTTCAGATATTTTTTTTTTTCTAACTAAATAGCCTTCTCTCTAAACGGAACGCATGTTAAAAATCTATAATTCGTCGAAAGAATTACGTCTTGAGGAAGGTATGTCGGATCAGCACTTTCAAACAGAAATTGCAATTAGTGTAAATCATTTTTCAATTAACGCCTCATTTCCTGGTGCATTTTGCACGCAAATAATATATTAGAACCACCGTTTTGTGTGTGTGTGTCTGATATTGGCGTTATTGTTTCCTAGAACTAGAGAAAGAAAAAAAGAATGTGATTTTTTAATCCCCTGTATGTACTCCGAGGTTTTTGTTTAAAAGGGGATACTCTTTTTCATTGCTACTATGTATGGTTTGAAAGATGTTTTAATTGTATCGATTCAAGTATTGTATCGCGAATTTGGTGATTTTTATTTAATTTGGGTTTATAAATAATCCCAGTGCTTCTTTTTTTTTATAAATTTATATAATTGGGAATAATTTAACCCAAAATTCACCTACATTTCAAACGAAAAGTGTGATATCACATGTCGTTTGACGTCAATAATGACTCATTTCAAGCGATATTAGAATGCCGGTACAATCTATCGAGATTCGATTTTGATGATTTTCAACGGCGATTAAAAAAGTGATTTTCAAAGCGGCATATTCACACAAACTGTTTAAAAAACGAGCAAAATAAATCAATTTCTAATTATAATCCAAACCGCAATACCGCATTTCTACAAATCCTTACCATCATAAAAACAAGTTTCTTTTTGCGCTAGTCGCTAACGCACATATAAAAGCATAAAATTGCTACCTGCTGCTTGCCGGTGAAGTTCACTATATAAAAATGCTTGTATGTTTAACAACATCGCGACTTGGTACTTTCTCTCTGAGTTTCACAGCTTTCACAAATTCATACTTCCGGGAAAGTTAGCGAATAAAGAGAAGCAGGCAGAGCAATTATTATAACTATAACTGCGCAGCACTTCCATTAAAGTTTAGTCCATTCAAGAGGTGTAATAACAATAGTAATGTTTGTATTAGCTTGTTATATACGAACTGATTAGAATGGCTAAGTTCCCACAGTTTATTAATTCTATCTCTTAATGATATTATATTATCAATTATGGAATAAGCTTTGTGTAAGAAAGAGTGTTGTAAATGCTTCTTCACACATGTTTTTATTAAATCAAGTTGTTGTAGGTCTAAAGTATTGTTTTCTGTATTTATAATTTATTGATTAAATAATAAATTACTGTAATAAATAAGTATAAATATTTGTCAATGTATGTTTCTGTGCAGAGAAAAAGATTTTCTTTATTCGAAGAAATCTGATTGCAATGCAAGTAATGGTTCCTTTTCATGCGAGTAAGTGAATCTTTGATTCAGCCAAAAACATGTTTTTTTTTTAACCACAAAATAAAGTCGGGCTTGCTTAAAAGCAAAGTTTGAATCTTTCTGGTTCAAAGGAATATATTTTTTCCTTGTTTGCTTTCCGATTTTTTGGAGACAATGCAGAATGCATTCGTATATATTTTGACTTAAAAGTATAGACTTTTTTTTGGAATGAATAAAGTAGTATAGGAAGTAGAGAAATGAAGTTTTCTCTAATGGAAATGGAAATATTTAAATATGTTTTCCAGCTCGATTTTTCGATGTTTTATAATCGTAATAGCCTTATTGTTTAAATAAGGCAAGTGTCATTACTTGAATTTTTTTCAACGTTCCAAACTTTTTCATTTTTCATTCTTTAGTCCTCATTCTGCACATTTTCTCCATTTTTTTTACCTTTTCTTCACGTTTCCTTCATGCTTTTGTCTCATTATAACATTTTTATTTTTAGTTTCTTTTTTGATTTTTTGAAATATTTTTTCAACTTTTTGATTTTCTTACATATATTTTTTTTAACATTTTGTTAGTTTTTCCACTTTTTAATTCGTTTAAAATTTTTACCTTTTTTCACATTTTTAACATTTTCTCATACTTCTAACATTTTCATCATTTTCTTTTTTACTTTTTGTGCCAAAGAAATCCCTACCTCTAGCTGTGCTCCCCAACTAAAAAATGCAAAATAATTTAAATACATTTTTAAACATTTTTTACTTTTTAAATTCTTTTTAACTTTTTTACGTTTATATTTTTAATGTTTTTTCGCCTTTTTGAAGTTTTTTCCCCAATTTTTACCTCTTTTCACGTATTTTTAACTTTTTTTTTCAAATTTTTGAGCTCTTTTAACATTTTTATTCTTCTGTAGTATTTTTTGTTACCATTTACTCCTTTTTTTAACCATTTTCATCACCAATTTTCACTTTTCTTTTTTTGCTTTTGCTACTTTTTAATGTTTTCCATTTTTTACCTTTTTTTCACCTTTTTAACATTTTTTCATGCTTCTAACACTTTCATCAATATTTTTTACTTCTTGTGCCAAAAAAATCTCTACCTTTAGCTGTGCCCCCCACGTAAAAAATGCAAAATAATTTAAATACATTTTTAAACATTTTTTTTTACTTTTTAAATTCTTTTTAACTTTTTTACATTTATATATTTAATGTTTTTTTTTGCCTTTTTAAGTTTTTTTTTCCAATTTTTACCTTTTTTCACGTGTTTTTAACTTTTTTTTCAAATTTTTGAGCTCTTAACATTTTTGTCCTTTTGTAGTCTTTTTGTTAACATTTTTCTACTTTTTTAACCGTTTTCACCACCAATTTCCACTTTTCTTTTTTACTTTTGCTACTTTTTAATGTTTTCCATTTTTTGCATTTTTTGACCATTTAAAAAAAATCACTTTTTTTTATTTTTTCTACTTCTAATTTTTACATATTTTGTTTTACCTTTTTTCCACATTTTTTACATTCCCTTATGTATGTCTTTTTTTCTTCTCTTCTTTTCTTTTAATAATCTTATTTTTTAGCCATTTTGACATTTTTTTTACATTTCTTAATTTTTCATCTCTTTTTTTTCTTCTTTTTTTTAATATTTTTATTTTCTAGCGTTTTTTGATATTTTTTACTGTTTTAACAATTTTCACTTTTTGCTTTTCCTACTTTTTATTTTTTCCATATTTTTTGCCTTTATGTTCACATTTTTAACATTTTACTGCAAATTTTCGACCTCTTCTTAAGATTATTATTATTATTTTTAGCTTTTCGCTAAACGTTGTCCTTAATTTTTAAACTTTAACTTTTCACATTTATGTTTTTTTAATGTTTTTTTACCTTTTTAACCATTTTAACAATTTCCACTTTTTTCTTTCCTTACTTTTTTCTACTTTCCAATTTTATTCTTTTTTTACATATTTTCACATTTTTAACATTTCCCTAACAGCCACAAATATTCCAGATATATTTTAAAAAATATATTTGATAAATATTTTTTGTGATAGCTTTTTGAATATATTTTATCTAAATATAGATAAAACATACAATTGAAATATTTACTTCATATTTTAAATCAATGCAGATATAATCTTCAAACTTAACATTATCTCATAAATTGGTAGACAAATGAATACAACTTGCATTTTTTTTAAATACAACACCCTGTATATTATTAGATAGTATGAAAGACCTCTTTTTGTAAAAGATAATAAAACAAAAATCCTATAACTTTTTTGTATTTAAAGTGTTTTTCTAGCTTAAATAATACAGCCTGTAGGTATAGGGGTCAATATATAAACGGACAACCTGTATCTAAATTTATTATAAAAAAGAATCTCAGTTGTTAGTTGCTAGGTGTTTCGTATACATAATTAACAAATAGCGTAATAGACTCTTTAATAACTGATACATTGACAAGTTCATACATGCAAAGCATTTAAAATTGGCACTTATTTTTAGATCCTAAAATGGATGCACATATGGTAGCAGTACATAATATTATATATCTAGTGACTTTAGTACAAATAAAAAACTTTTGATTGCTTTTTTCTGATTGCATATACAATCAAGAATCACATATTCCCTTCATAGGCACTAAAAATTTAATCTGATAGCCTCGGCATTAAATAGTCTACATTTTTGCGTTATATAATAAATAATTATTATATAATATGTTCTTCTTTTAAGTAATTTTCTGTTTTTATATTCAAAAATACATGAACGCCCTTGTATGCTGAACACACACAACGGCACAAGCACATTACAGACACTTCCCAAACTCGAGACGATGAAACATCTAGTCTTCGTTTTATTTTTTTTCCTTTTTTTCCTCTTCTTTTAATTTTATTTTTTCATTGTGATCGCTGCGGTGTCTCCTCCCACCACCTTCTATAGATGCCTGAACTCTCGAAGAAGAGGATTACATCCAAGTATCTCAAGTACACACGTTACGTATGCACAACAAACGTACAAACGCAGAAGACGGGGCACTAACTTGCATTCCTGACAAATAAACCGAACAACGAGACACGATGAGAGTGTAAGTAAAGTATATACGCGCGCAGCAGCGTCCGTAGTGAAGATAAAAGCTTCTCTTCCGACACAAAAACGTGGTATTAAGGAATTATATGACAGATGCAGGAGGTTTTACGACTTGACGTGGAAGTGTGCGCGAAGATTATCACCCTAATGTTGTTGTGTTATGACCGCCTAAGACTCTTCTTCATCAGGCGCAAATATTTACCTCGCGGATAAAGGAAATTATTTCATAACTGTAGCCAGAATCCGTTGATGCGTTGATTTTCTTGATAGAAGGAATACTCTGCTATTTTTTTTACAAAAGCGTAAATAGCAATGCTGTTATTACAGATAGACATATGGTAGCTTATATAAAATGATGTTTTTTTTCTTCGTAGAATTTAAAAATGGAATAATATATTTAAAATAATAGAGTAAGTATGCGTTTTCCCACTTTTGGAACACACTGTATAGTCAAAAATATTTTAAGTTATGCAGCATGGATTCTGTAAGACTTTTGTATAAAATATTTTTTTTCAAAAACCAAAATGAGGTGTAATCGAAGATTCACTTTTCGGTGCGACATCCTGCTACACAACTCTAAATACAGGGTGATTCTCAATATATGCGACAAACTTTAAGAATTGATTCCTGAGGTTATTTTGATCATAAAAGTTCATACGAGTATATGTCCAAAACGGTTTGGTTTTAAAGTTACCCTAACAACCAGAAATATTACATAGATATTTTTAAAAATATATTTTATAAATATTTTTCGTGAGAGGTTTTTGAATATATTTTTCATATTTCTTTCTAAATATAGATAAAATATTCAATTAAAATATTTATTCCATATTTCAAAATTAATGTAAGCGCAATATTTTTTCTAAAATATTTGTAAAATATTATTTAAATGAAAATTGAGATTTTTTATGCAATCTATTTAATTTGTCAAAATGAACTAAAATTGTTCTTGGTTATTTAGAATGTATAACGTCGATAACGAAAAGTTGAAACATACATAGAATTGTCTAAAAAGTAAGAACTTGTTTTTTCACACTCACCATAGAAGTTAATAATCAATAATTCTGGCATCTTTTAAGGCATACTGAAGGTTTATCAAATTAATCACTATTTTTTAATTGAAGTGTTCTAAATAAAAAACAAACGTATTTATTTTCATTTTATTTGAATAAGCCAATAAATGAAAAATTCTCATTTTAAGTCTAGCCTTGGCTGGTGCAGGTACAACCCTATGGCTTTTTTCATATCTTCGGTAGTGGCGCTCTCATGCGTTTCCTTGTGGCCTCTAAAACAATGCACATTGTATTAGATCATACCATGAAAAAAATATCGTACAACATTATCAACACCTACTAATACATTTGGAGCGTTTACAATAATTGGAGTGGTAGCTACATTCTAATACTTACGATACTTATCTTTACTTTATTTCATAATATTTGAAAACATTCTAGGTACAAACAATAATACAACACAACGTATTCTAACCTCTATTTGAGGTTATGACGCTTATCTACCGAGATGAATCTCTTAAGCAAATCAACTAGCAATTTATCTGGTAGATGCAGTACATATATGATGCATAAAATTCCTACAATTATATTATTAAACGATTTCTGTACATAGCGATATTGAGCATTCCAATTATCTTATAAATGCCATGACATGTTCAAAGTTTTGCTTACCTCGTAGTCACCACAAACACTAAAACACACCCTGCAACAATTAATTACACAGTTAACCCTAATCTGCCCTAATCGTATACTGTTATAAACTATAACATGTAACGGACAAACGAATGAAAATGTTGATGATACGCACGTGCGCGTATGCATTCTATGTACCTAATGCATAGACGCATAAACAAAACTAAATCATATAACACCGGCACCATAATGAATAGAGGTGTTGTGTTGACGTTCGCAACTTACAAATATTACAAATAATATAATACAAAACGCAGATATATTAATGGAAAAGTTACAGAGCTCAACTTAGATACTAATTAAATCATATTAGATATATATTATCTAATTTAATCTTTAAACTATCATTTTAAATAGGTACATATCTACTTAATATGTATGCATATTTTACCCATTTTATATTATTCGTCCTACGCACCAAATGTACAAAAGCAAAAATTCAATCTTTTTTTTATATGAAATAAATATTTACAGAAATACAAAGCAAAATATTCTTGCAGAGTTATGAAAAATATATTGAGAAAACATTTGCAATAAAATATTGTTAATGCTACATAACATATATATTTTTTAAATGTTTTCCTAATATATTTTCTATAATATATTTTATGCATATTATATTAATATAACTAATATTCAAGAAAGATTTAATATTTTTTAAATATTTATAAAATATGAAATAAATATAGTTGGTCACTGGGGTATTGAGTGTTTAATAATAAATTATGAACTATGACTAACACGATATAATATCAGAGTTGGTTCTTCAAAAACTATTGTGTTGAGAGGGATGTTTATTTGTCATTTCAATATTTGTCAATAGTTGTCAGAGTATTCATTCAGTTTATTGCCAGTTTCTGTTTTCTAAAATGAATTACACGAATGCTGAGATGTGTGATATGCATTTCGTTTACGGTCTTGCCAATGGAAATTCGCGTGCTGCTAGACGTCTTTATGAAGAACGATACCCGAACCGTATCATACCGCATCATTCAATATTTGCCCGTCTTCACCAACGTCTTAGTGAAATGGGAAATTTAAAAAAAACGGACGACTGATAACGGGCACCCATCTACAGTGAGAACTCCACAAGTTGAAGAAATGGTACTAAATGAAATTGAGGAACATCCTACTACAAGCACCAGAAAAATTGCGTTTGCTTTAAACAATAGTCAGGCCACAGTTTGGAAAATATTGAAAGATCAACTGTTGTATCCATATCACAATCGACGGGTGCAGGCACTTGTGCCGGCAGATTTTCCGCAAAGAGTGGCTTTTTGTCAATGGATGCAACACAAAATCCTGACTATTTGGCTCAAATATTCTTCACCGACGCGGTTACTTTCTCTAGAAACGCGATTATTAATTTTCATAATAATCACATATGGGCCGAAGAAAATCCGCACGAACTAGTGAATGCCCGTCATCAACATCAATTCTCTGTCAATGTGTGGGCCGGAATTGTTACAGATCACTTGATAGGTCCACATTTTTTACCGATGCGGTTAGATGGCGAAGTATACCGCAATTTTCTTGAAGAGGAGCTACCCCTACTGCTGGAAGAAGTTCCGTTGCAATTAAGATTACAAATGTATTTTATGCATGACGGTGCTCAAGCGCATTTTAGTTTAGTTGCTCGCGAGTTTTTGGACAATACGTATGCAGATCGGTGGATAGGACAACCATAGCCTCTTCGATCTCCAGACTGAAATTCTTTGGACTTTTTCCTCTGGGGTCACCTTAAATCATTAGTTTATACGACTCCCATTGAAAATGTCGATGAACTGAGAAATCGTATTATCGCAGCTTTTCAAACAATTCGAAATACCCCTGGTATTTTAGAACGGACTCGCCAGTCAATACGACGGAGGATAGAAGCTTGTATTGCAGTTGGGGGCTGTCATTTTCAACAGTTAGTATAAGTTGATTTTATTTTACTAATTATTTTGTTAATTTATAATAAAAACATTAATTATATTAACTTACTATTAAACATTGTACAACTTTAGAACTAAGCGATTTTGGACATGTGTTCTTATGAACTTTTATGATCAAAATAACTCCAGGAATCAGCGCTTAAAGTTTGTCGCATATATTGAAAATCACCCGGTATATCTTTAGAATCACTATTTTATTTTTTATACCTTTTTTTTACAGAGATTTCATTTTTGTCCCAGTTTTTGGGGCTTTCCGAACACTGCGTTATGCGGCGAATCAGCTTTTACTTTAATAAAAATTGTATAAATCTTATGCAATAATAGTTAGTTAGTGTTTATAACATTCTTGATTGAGTCGTCTTAAACTGTTGCTTCCAAATCAATACGCTGAAATCACAAGAAAAGAACGGCAAACACATTCATTCTGGAATCTAATAATTGCAAAGATACATATTATTTATTCACGAAATAAATATAAGAATGACAATAATCAATACGGGATTTTCCACCAAGAATAATCGTGCAGATTTCCTAATTCAAATCAACTCACAATTATAGTATATCTTTTCCGGAACCACATTATTCATTCAATATCCGGTACTTTACTTTATCTACTAATGTTTATCAAGATTTCCCGTAAACTAATTTAGAAGCGGGTTTTCATTTAACACTTCGTGATTCTGTAAGTACCTCCTCGGTCACAGTTCATTTTTCTGCTGACTAAGTAGCGTTATGTACTTTTTTTATTATGATTGCTAAATGACATCACTTCGTTTGGTCTTATCAAATAGCATCCGTCATAGTTATTAGGTAAATTTTGTGTGATTTCACAGTGACGTCATTGGTGACAGGTATTTAGAATAATAAAACAATTCACGGATATCATGGACACCTGCAGTGGAACACCTACGCCTTTTTCTTCTTAGGAGGCTGTGCGTATTGACCTATTTTACTATATGCAAAGAGGGCAATTAATGCATTATTATCTTTACCGTTATAGATTTATTTATTGGAAAACTGTTGTGGATTAGAAAGATGCAATACTTTTTAATTCTTATTATTTGCTTTATTCAATTAAATATTTACATTCAGAATCAATACATTTTTTTTTCTTTTATTGACATTAGTAGACTAATAAAGGAAAAAATAGGTATTACACATAAGCAAACGATAAAGAGATTACTTGACGCATTATTATCACATTAAAGTACATATGGAGATGTGTACTTTGGATGTTTATTGCAGTTTATTATTTGTCAGCGGGTGGATTTTATTTGCTTTCAGGGTGTAGAGCTATTCGAAAATATTCCTATAACAGATACGCTGTATCAATACGCTTGTGGTTTCAATGTACGTAAATGGTACCCATTATAAATTATATAAATAACCTTAAATACATAGATTGAAAAGGATAAAGATCTTTTAACTGCAATAATTTTGACGCAATCTATTTTATGTACGTATGTACAAATATGTTTACACTAAGAACAGGATTTATTGAAGATATTATCTGTTTCAAGTTTGGAGAAATTATAAAAATCAGAAGTGCAAAATAATATGTGAATAAAACCACGTATGTGTATGTATACAGTTAAACTAAAAGATTACCAAGGCAAATAGATGTGTTTTCGTGCTAAATCTGCGGTATTTCTAAGAAAATTATTTTAAAAAAACTATGTAGGATAATAAATATGTACATGACACTTTACAGTTTTGTGATATATTAGTGGGAAATCTCAATAAACAATATTAATAATTAATAAATAAATAATTTTACCCGTTTTATTAGAGACACCTAGTCGCTCAGAGTAACATAGTATGTAAATTGTTTCTTTGAATATTTCCATTGAGTATAACGTATTTCCCCTATAACGTCAACAATGCTGTCTATGATCTATTTTGTACCGATTTTATTTTGCACAAACAAATATAAGTATTTTTGCTATATTCGGAAAGTTTAAATTTTTCTAGCAATAAATAATCCCCTTTTAATAATATAGTAACGGAAAATTAACTATTTCCGTTTTGTGGTAGAACAGAAGATATGTTACATATACAGGGTGTATCAAATAAAAAAGTATATTTTGCTTGGGTGTTAACTACACGACATATAAAGCACAAACCCACCGAAACCGGATTTCATCATTAAAGAATAAAAACAAGTAAAATTTAGAGCCAAAAATTCTTTAGTCCGGGCCTGGTGCAAGGAAACGTCATGTTAAGCACCCGCTAAACGTGGTATTATGTATAAATACATTGCACTCATTTAGTATTATTCTTAATGGTATGCCATAAGTGCATTTAACGTCATTCTGAATAAATAAAGGCCCTTGTAAAAATAGCAAAACTGAGGCATTTTAAATTTCTTCTTTTTATAAAATAAACATTCCTTATTTGTTAAGAGCATTCTACGTAAGTCTACAAAGTATTATTTTTAATATCCTGATAAGACGTTCTAGTTTCACCGGATATGCGACTTCAGTAGTTACAAAAAACGTAAATATTTTTCTTTTGCTTTGTCGAATCGAGAGTTAGTTGTTAATAAACGGTACCACATGAATCTGAATTATTTCTTTTGGTTTTATTTAATCATATAACGCAAAATGAATTGAATCGAATTACACAGAAATAAATGTAGATACAGAAAATTTGCAAATACGCCTTTTTACTATGATATCGCGCGAAAATGAATCTATACATTCCCGCGCTTTGCCGATGCATCAAGCTTCGATTTTCTTTATATGAAATCATGATGGTCTTGAAAAGGATCGTTTTTTCGAGACGGGAAGAATTTAAATAAAATGTTCGAAGTGGCTTGCACTCCAAGCGGCGATCCACACAAAACTAACAGCGGTAATGGCTGAATTTTGAAGCATTTAGGTTAGGCACAGATGCGGCTCTAGCCCACGGCATTTATGAAATATTTTTTTTCTCGTTAATACTTACAGATAGACCCCCTGTGCATTAAGACTTTTTGATTGTATATGAATACAGCTGCTTTATATTATTATATTTATCTCTATATCTGATACACCCTGTATATTCAGAGGGAATATCTTTTGTACTTAGTTCAGGCTGAGCTAATATGATTACGGTTTGAAAAAATCTAAATGAAGAAGTATCTCGATTGAATATTTTTAGCGGTAAATACTTTAGGATTGGTGAACTTTTGATTTAAATTATAAATCCACACTTGCGAGTAAACCCAATCCTTTTCTTTAGAGATTGTATGAGAATTCTTCTAGAATTTTCTTTGAACTACATCAGCTACGTACTTGGTACTCGAGCACAAATTGTAGTATCTTGTAATTAAGTTATAAAAATAAATAACTAATGTAAAAAAGCACGTGCTTATTAAATGTAAGATTAAGACTTTTCTCTTACGGCACTGCCATAAATTTTGCCAGATGTCATCGAACTTCCTGAAACCACTATATTTTTTTTTAGGTAAATCTAAAAATCATTAAACATACCTTAAACAAACGCTGCATTAAACAGGCTCACAACAAGATGAAGATTTCAAAATAATAACGGCTTTACACCAATTTAAAATAGAGATTCCTAACAAGAAACTGAGTAGTTAGTTCTATGCGACAACTACAGATGACGCCCACTGTCAAGCATCAATCCCCTGATGAAATCATTGAAGAAAACACAATTGAAAACTTAATTATTCTTTTTGTTGTTCTCACAAACTTTTCCCTTTCGAGTCTAAATTTTTATTGTAATCATTTGTTTAAAAACTCTATTCCCTACTCAATAATAAATTAATTCTCTAATATTCTAGTCTAGATTTAGAAAGAAAAAAAACTTAGAAAAATGTCAACCCTAGCATCAGATATCAAACCTCAAACTTGTGGAGCTAATTTGATGCGTTCTAATGGCCAACCTCATAGTACCATCAACACAAGAAGAAATATTTTCATAAGCCAAGAAGACGATGGCTGAAATAATAGTTGATGGTGAGTGGTTAAATGATGTTTAGACAGACTCAGTGAAAGGTTTAACACTATATTATTATATTAAGAAAACTGTCATACACTGGTTTTAACAATGCTCTTGCGCGCTTCAAGGCTTGTAACTTATTGGACAGAAAAAAAAACTACGTATTGCTGTGGACGAACACCTTTGAGTTCGCGAGAGTTTTTTTTTTTAAGCGGCACAGATGTTGATTTTGATCCCGATTTACCTTTTTCGATGTCGCGTAGAAATTCTCACAAACATTTTTATTTTGTAATTAAGTTTTTTTTATTGAATTGATTTGATTGTTTGATTAATTTTTTTATGTAATTGTTCAGTTTATTTTAAATTCATTCTTTTGTACATTTTGCGTACACCAGGATTGTATATATATATATTGTTCAATGTAATATTTTAGTTTTTTCTTTGCGATTCGTGCGACTTTGTAGCACGCAGATGTTATTTTATATATTACCGTGTTTGGGCCTCTTTAAGGGAGTTCTTTGACGAGATGTCCGTGTAAGTAGTTTGTTATTTGATTTTCATTGCTGTTTTTTGATTTTTCATTATTATATTAGAATTTTGTTCGGTTAAATTGAAATCTATCTCTTGAGTCAGGGAACTCAGTTAGATAATAAGAGTTGTTGTAGTTTTTGTGCACAAAATTTGTTATAGAATCTGTTATTATCATAATTTGTTCTAGAAGGGATTGTTAGTTTTAAGAGTTTTATTTTTTTTCCGTTTTTAGTTTTCAAATTAGTTTTATTTATTAATCACCTTGTGAAAGGTGAAAAGAAAGCATTGTGCTTGTGTTTAAATTTCAATTTTGTAAATTTATTTGTTTTCCACGTTTAATATTAATTTTAGTTGTTTTAACCTTGAGACCACGTGGATTATTTGAGAAGCAGAATTTTCTTCTAAAACAAATCTACCATTTTGTTTGTTAGATGATTTTGAATTGTCCTTTGTAAATGTAAATTCAGGCAGGTTTTATTTTTGGCCAGGACTTTCAGTCAATGGTTTTGTTTTCCCTGCAATTTGTAATTAAATGTTTTTTTTTCTTTTTTTTATATAATAAATTTTGATTACTTTCACCCACGTTTTATTTTTATGATTAGTTCAATCCTGAAAATAACCTTGAGGTTATTAAGTCTTTTGCGCCCTTTTAAATTTTCATCCACTGAGCTAGTTGATTTAATTTTTTTTTTATTTCACTTTTCATATATGCTGGTACCATCAGTTCACAGCAGTATGTTACAGCAGTTGAAAATCATTTCATACCAATGCCGGGAGTGCCGCAGGGAGCTAATCTTGAGCCGCTCCTGTTTGTGACGTTTATTAATAGCTTGATTGGGAAGCTTGATTGTTCTGCATTAGCCTGTGTAGATGATTCGAGGGTATTTCTTAAAATTTCTACAACTAGTGATGTCGAGAGTTTACAGAATGAATTATGTAAACTATCAGCTGCTTTTTCTTGTAGCATTAATGGGATGTAACTTTGATAACAAGATAATATTACTATGTGGTGTGTTATTAATTGCAGACGGTGTATGTATATGTCAAATAGGGTCGCTAACTTTTATATGTGTTCGGCAAGGACAAACTTGAGGAGAAAGGGATATCAGGCTAGTAAATTAGTGGCATTATGTATATCTGATTCGTATCCCTAATGTAATCACCAATTGTATCAAGCTGAAATCGTTAACCTTGTCTGGAAAAATAGTGAGAATTTAGGAATGCATTTTTTTTTAGATAAATACGCAGGTAAATAAAAAAAAATAATATTTAATTTGCATTTGCATAGGTTATGAAATGCACAGTATGTATTTTCGGATTTAATGAGACTTTATAGAAGGAGTATATAATTAAATACTACTACATACTGCTGTGGTTTGGACAACCCTTTTATCACTGAGGTGTATTTTAAGCTGCATATTATGGTTGTTGTGATTTATTTATCTGAACAGCTGATTTTCAATTTACCGAGAATTTTCAGTTTTGTTTTGTTTTAATTAAAATCTTCCATTGAGTTAGCTAATATTTTTTCTATGTCATTTTTAAAATCAGTTTAATATTCTTTTTAACTTCAATGAATAACAGCAATACGTACAGTTCCTGTCAAAAAAAAGTTAACGATCTACGCGAAGATGTATGTGGCGAGCGCATTTAGGACGGACCATAGTTTTTACTACGCCTACTTGACCGGCATGATAAAACTACCTCCAGTAAACACAGTTATATGTATAGTTGAACCTAAGACTATATAAACCAAAATCGCGATTCAGATTGTTAACCTTTTTGTGGGAGGAGCTGTACATTGGCACAGACGCGCAACTTAAGATACATACATAAATTAAAAAATAAATATAAATGAACGAAATACCTTACTAATGTTTACTTATTCAATACCATAATCAAAATGAAAAAAAAAGTAAATCCAAGTGGTTATTTAAATTTAAAATTTCCCGCCAAGAATCAGAAGCATATTTTGACTTCTTTACGCTAACCACATATTGCAGGAGTACTTGATAACAAAATAGGAAATAAATAATAAAAAGCTACGATTTCGTCAGTTTTGTAGCAATTTTTATAATTTTCTATCACATTTACTTAAAGAAATTAACTTTGATAGAAAATTCGTGAGGTAAATAATCGCCTTTATCGTGAGATTGTGAGACTTGGGATAAAATGGTGAGATCTCAAGATACATCATGAGATTTGGCACCATTGGCAATAACTTTTTTTTTTGGCTGTATATAAATGAGCCTTTGCGAGGAATTCTCTCGTTAAAGGAGAACAAATGGACACAGTCTCAAAACGAAGACAATCCTCGCAAAACAAGGACGAATGGTAACCCTAAAGTCAAACTACACTGTAAAAAATTACTGTAATTTTGCCATGGTAAATCAGGAATATTTACATGTAATAACGTTGTGAATTTACCACAATAAATCATGTAAATTTTGTTTTACATGTTTTTTCTGGGATATTTAACATGGAAAAAGAAATTTCGGTAAAATTTATAGCATTTTCATGTAAGTTTAAGATGTAACAAAAATTCAAAAGAAAAATACAGGAAAAAACATGTACAATTTTGTATTTACTCTCAAAATTTAATTAAAAGTGTAAAATTGACATTTTTTTGGGGTATTTAGTGCACTTTAAAAGTAATTTTACTAGTGAACTGTTAATTTTGCTGTAAAAATATGAGGATCTTTTATATTTATTTGTTTTTACTTGAATTTTCGAGTAAAATTATAGATATCATGGAAAATACGAAATTCATACGCCGCAATGTGATTGGTTATTAGATTATTTATCTGTGCGCGTAATTCTATTCGTTTGTCGAACTTATTATTGGCTCAATGATATCATGTACGTCACAAATAATCGTAGGTTTCGCGTAAGCGTGTTCATTCTTGATCCCTGGTTGAGCGATTCAGTATGACCTATTAGGTGCTATAAAAGAATTAGGTAAGTTGCTTGCTCTCTTTAAAAAATACATATGAAAATTACTTCAGTGTTCGATAAATATAGAGTTCATATAAATATTACATACGAATTTTACAGTACAATCTTTGAAAAACACATCAGTATGTGAAATTTACTAGATAGTATTAGAAATTTTACCTTATGAAGCAAATTTACCTGTAAAATTGTAGGCAACTGTTACCAACGATTTTACATGTAATTTTACTGCAATATTTTTTTACAGTGTACATTACAAATTATCGGCTAAACTAAATAAAATGGAACATTTTGTTGTTCAAGGACGTTTTCAATTCTGCATACGCATGACAATTAAAATAGGAAAAAATGTTATACAGAGAATAAAAATATATTTTAAGTATTGCCTTATTCTTCTTTTAAAATTGACTCACAAATCTCCTCAATGTTTTTAATCATGACAAAGATAATATTTGAAGAAGCATTACGTGTTAAGGATTTTCGATAATCAACTTATTATTTTCATTTCTTCGCAACGTCATTGCCATAATCAATGAATAATAAAATTATTACGGTGATTTCTAAAATGACGACACTCACAAAACATCAAGTATACAATAATAAAAAAATCCACATGTTCCTAACAAACGAGGAAACACTTTTGTTCCTTTGGTTATGAGTCACGCGTTTCATGATATTCAATCGAAGAATAGATCCGGCAGCGCCGCTGAGAAGTACCTCGGCATCAGGAAAACCAGCCTCCGATAAATAATAATTGAGAACGAGTTAACAGGAAATAAACGCGGATATTCCGTTTAGGTGTATCGTGCGGTGAGCGTGCAAACTTTGCGCCGGCAAACGAATTGGTTCAACCGGATCACGCGGTGGCCGTACTGCATTCCGGGCTGAAAAGTAGTCGAATATACTTTTCACCAGAAACGGGTGTGTGTTCTTTGTAAATGAGAAAGACAGGGTATGCATGAAAGTTCTTGCTATGTAGGTATATTGAGTGTATGAGGACACATATTCGCGATTTCTAATTGGCCTTGAGCGATCTGCGAAGAGCAGACTTACATTCTTATAGGGATACTTCTTTCCATTTTAAAGTTATGGAATACTTTTAATATAGTACAAGTGTTGGACAAGAGTGTCTAGATGTAGATATAGTTTTAAACCAATGGTTTTTGTAAAATTACAAAAAGAAATTATCAAACCTAAATTTTGAATACGTGTGATTTACAAATAAAATTTGAATATATCCTTTTTGTAATTTACACACATATTTCTTAACGAAGCCAGTCTTATTAATTGCAAAAACCAATCAGTCTTATACTATGAGATTCAAAAAGATTGTCAATTCCGCTCCTATAGATAGTAACAGTGTGTAGGTATATGCCGCGTGTTTGTAATGAAGGTTTGAACTAAGTCAGTGTTGGAACACAAGAAAGTAAACGGAACTGTCATAAATAAGGAAAACCTATATTTGAACTCGCATTATATAAACGACTATGGATTGGTGTTTCTGCTTGTAAAAATGAAATGTAATTAATTTAACTTTACTAAATTATGATTTTACAATTCAGTACTAACTGGTGTTTAACTAAATTTATTTATTACTTTAAATTATAACATACAATTAGTATAATTATTAAGTGACAAAGCTGCATCTCTCAGTTCTTCTATGGTATGCATGCGGTTTCTATAGATCCTATTTTTTAGATAGCCGAACATGAAGTAATCTAATGGGGTTAGATCAGGCGATCTTGGTGGTCATCTTTGTGCTCTAACGAACCTGTCAGCAAAAAACTGTTGAAGATATTGGCAGGTTTGTCGAGCAGTATGTGCTGGAGCATTATCTTGCTGAAAATAACCTGCTTCAAGCTCATTTTCTTGTAACTCTGCAATAAACAATTCCAACATCTGTTGGTAACGTTGGGCTGTTACAGTTTCCTCGAAGAAAATTGGCCCTATTATTCGTTGCTTGGACATAGCTAACCAAATTTCAACTTTTATGGGATGCAATTGCGTTCCTCGAAATTCGTGTGGATTTTCTGCAGACCAGATACGATAGTTTTGTGAATTGATATAGCCTGTTAGATAAAAACCAGGCTTCATCCGAGAAAAATGATTTGTTTAGCAAGTCATCGTCCCTTAAATTGTTATTAAACCAATGACAATATTCCAATCGCTTATCGTGATCTAATGGTAATAATTCCTGTACCGTAGAAACTTTATAAGGATGAAAATGTAACTTTAACTATGATAAGCCTATAAAATTATAAAATGTAATAAACTATTTCACTTAATGTTAATATTTATTTTTTACCTG
Source organism: Protaetia brevitarsis (assembly GCA_004143645.1). Taxonomy (NCBI): domain Eukaryota; kingdom Metazoa; phylum Arthropoda; class Insecta; order Coleoptera; family Scarabaeidae; genus Protaetia; species Protaetia brevitarsis. Next base: position 2,256,662 of record RXPK01000033.1, read on the forward strand.
TTTGTTGAGCTAATTACCACAGATAAATTCCCTTATTTTCTTACAGTATTCAGAAATACTATTGTTGGTCATATTAGATGTAAATATAAACGATTTGAAAAAAATTATAAGATAAATAATCGAAAGACACTACAACACGCACGCCAATGTCGCTAAATGTCAAGAAAATTCATTTAATGTATGAAATTTGTATGTAGCTAACTTCGCTCATTAAATTGGTAATAAGTATAGATAAATTTTTCCGGAAAACAGTTTTTTTATTACGATAATCATTTTGAATCTCATAGTATACAGTGCCTTCTCAATGAAAGGAATAAATCCAATGTAGTAATTTATTCTAAGTAAAAATACTCGTCACACATCAATTTCAGTTTGTAGTTTTTTTGATCTACGCCACAATATATTGTCACTTCGTGCTTTAACGGAAATTGTATCGACTCTTTTATTTTAAACGGAATGCCCTGTATATTTTTACGGTTTTGGATAGGAAATTAAGTAAGCTTCATCTGAAAACGAATGCATGCAAGTGGTTATGATGATTGGCTTTGGAATTTGACACGTACATACTCAAGAAGTTGTTAATTTATTTAACAAAACTTACTCTGATCGTCCGCCACTTAACCAATCTACTGGTGGTAAAATTAAAAGCAAATTCAGTGAGTTTCGTCATGTGCTTACTGGCTGAAGACAATCACCACATCACTATGAGACAAATATCTAGGAGTTATGATTTTGGATTATGTTATACTCTATTAAAAACATTTCGAAAGCCTTAGTACCACCTTTACAAAATATATTTGATGTATGATCTATGAGAAGACGGCTTTGATAGAAAAATTTAAAAGAAAATTCAGAGAGTTTGGTTATGTTATGTTACCAGCTCTATCAAAAACATTTCAAAAGCCTTACCATCTTTACAAAATACATTTAATGTATGATTTATGAGAAGACGACTTTGATAGAAGAATTTAAAAGAAAATTCAGAAAGTTTGGTTATGTTATGTTACCAACTAAAGACAATCACCATATCACTATGAGACAAACATCAAGAGGCTATGATTTTGGATTATGTTGTACTGTGTTAAAAACATTTCAAAAGCCTTAGTACCACCTTTACAAAGCACATTTGATGTATAATCTGTCAGAAGACGACTTCGATAGAAGAATGCATTTTACGACGAAATTTCATTCATTTACAAAACAATAAATGACGATTTCATTGAATTTATTCCATTTGTTATGAACGCACTGTCTAAAAGAGACATTTATTTTTAGTTATATCCGGTGTGCCACTAGGTAGTACTCGGGCTCTTGTTATAGTCGCAATATTTAGCAATTGTAAAATTTACAGCATTGAAGATACAAATATCTATTTATCTCTTCTTTATTTATTAAAAATAATATCTCAGATTTTTGTGACCATGTGGATCTGTTTTACCAGGGACCTTTTCAGATATTTTGTGATCCCTTTTATGCTAGAAGGGGCTCTTACTTAAACTGTAAATTATCTTTGAGATCGGCTCTTTTACGTAGCTGTTAGCTGTAGGATTCTCTATATACGTCCAGCACTAGAAAGCTTGTTGTCCTCACCAAACATTGGATGGTGGTTCTTCCATCTCTTGGCATAATCTGTAAATAGCGCCATCTGCCAGGGCTGTGTTATATACCTACATATGAGTATTTATTCTATCGTACGACAAAACTTTATGATAGCGAATTTTGGATATTTGACAGATAAATAAAAAAACAAAAATTAATGCAATGGAAATTGGATTATTTAAGAAAAATTGAAGGAAAACCAACAGGGCCAAGATAAAAATGAAATTATTAGATAAGAACTGTTAGGATTAAACTGGTTCAAGACAAGATAACAGAGGGCAATTGAGATGGTATGCACCTAGAGTATACAAAGCGAAGACAATGAGAAAGAATGTATTATAAGGAAAGGCCAAGAAGAACTTGGAAAAAAAATGTATGATGGAAAGAAATTAAAAAAAAAATGACAGAATAGGATGAACTGAAGTAAAAAATTCAAAACAACAGAGTAACTAATTAAGCTCAACTCGACACACGCCTTATATACCTAACGATACAATAAATAAATAATTTTGATTCGGCATTTTTCCTAATTATAATTTTTCATTTGGTATTTTGTTTTTTAAAACTAGTTTGTGAACGGCATTCAGGTTTTGTCAACCGTGTGTGATCATTGAGACTCATATCAGTTTTAATATTCATCGTACAAATTGTTTTATTTGTGGTCAATTTTTTTAACTCGCCTGATGATGTGTGCTTACACAGAAAAAAAATATTTAAGTCAACCTAAAATTGGTAAATATTTCTACTCTTTTAGTGTATATTTAATTTAATAAATTTTTGGGATGTACTATGAGATTCAAAATGATTGTCAATTCCGTTCCTATAGATAGTAGCAGGGTGTAGGTATATGCCGCGTGTTTGTAATGAAGGTTTGAACTAAGTCAGTGTTGGAACACAAGAAAGTAAACGGATCTGTCATAAATAAGGAAACGTAACCTATATTGAACTCGCATTATATAAACGACTATGGATTGTGTTTCTGCTGTAAAAATGAAATGTAATTAATTTAACTTACTAAATTATGATTTTACAATTCAGTACTAACTGGTGTTTAACTAAATTTATTTATTACTTTAAATTATAACATACAATTAGTATAATTATTAAGTGACAAAACTGCATCTCCCAGTTCTTCTATGGTATGCATGCGGTTTCTATAGATCCTATTTTTTAGATAGCCAAACATGAAGTAATCTAATGGGGTTAGATCAGGCGATCTTGGTGGCCATCTTTGTGCTCTAACGAACCTGTCAGCAAAAAACTGTTGAAGATATTAGCAGGTTTGTCGAGCAGTATGTGCTGGAACATTATCGTGCTGAAAATAACCTGCTCAAGCTCATTTCTTGTAACTCTGCAATAAACAATTCCAACATCTGTTGGTAACGTTGGCTGTTACAGTTTCCTCGAAGAAAATTGGCCCTATTATTCGTTGCCTGGACATAGCTAACCAAACTCTAACTTTTACGGGATGCAATTGCGTTTCTCGAAATTCGTGTGGATTTGCTGCAGACCAGATACAATAGTTTTGTAAATTGATATAGTCTGTTAGATAAAACCAGGCTTCATCCGAGAAAAATGATTTGTTTAGCAAGTCATCGTTCCTTAAATTGTTATTAAACCAATGACAACATTCCAATCGCCTATCGTGATCTAATGGTAATAATTCCTGTACCGTAGAAACTTTATAGGGATGAAAATGTAACTTTGTTTGACGCTCATTGCGCTGAAGTGTATGATAAGCCTATAAAATTAAAATGTAATAAACTATTTCACTTAATGTTAATATTGATTTTTTACCTGTTTGTTGAGCTAATTACCACAGATAAATGCCCTTATTTTCTTACAGTATTCAGAAATACTATTGTTGGTGATATTAGATGTAAATATAAACGATTTGAAAAAAATTATAAGATAAATAATCGAAAGATACTACAACACGCACGCCAATGTCGCTAAATGTCAAGAAAATTCATTTAATGTATGAAATTTGTATGTAGCTAACTTCGCTCATTAAATTGGTAATAAGTATAGATAATTTTTTCCGGAAAACAGTTTTTTTCTTACGACAATCATTTTGAATCACATGGTATATACTCACAAAAAAAAAAACTAGATTTACACCAAGACTAGAGTCAGACTTAATAAAATAAAGTCAAATACTACTCAATGAGATAAAATTACCGACTTAACTGCTTTTTCCTTCGACTGTACCTACATATTGAAAGTATTCTATTAGCTACAAAAAATATTAGTCTTTGCCTTCTCGGAGAGAGAATCTTATTTGGGGTGAATGGTATTACATTTATAATATATATTAATCGCATTCGAATGATCATTCAAGCAAGCTATATTTTGAAACTTTGAAATGATCATTCGAATGCTAAACTTCCAAATTAAAGCATGCTTTTGAATTGCAATTATTGTACCGTTTATGTTAAAAAAAAGCTTATAACTCCTACGATTGTAATACAACAAAAATAAATAAATACTTTAAAATAAACAAATTTCACGATATTGTATCGAACCGCTTCCTAATTATTAATTTAATTTATATATTAATATTGATCGCATTAACTTAACCTATAAGGTTTTATTTAGCGCCTGATTGATCTAAAGTTTGGTTACTTTTAGTAACATTTCCTTGCACATCGTTACTGCTACTACCACACATTATATTCCGTCAAAAACGCTTCACACATAACCTGGAAATAGCATTTTTCGAAGACAGTTTCTAGTACTTTGTTTTTATTTACTCAAAAAATGAATAGGCATTTTAGACTCAGAAAAGCGTGCTCTTTCCGTCAATGTCCCGTACAAATCGTCAAATCTGTGGTCCTCATTCGGAACTCTTACATCCTATACGGGATAAATCAAACATCAAACTAGCTAGCGACACCGAAAAATGAACTCGGTAGCCCGTCGAATCACAGCAGCGTCCGAGAAACAAGAGTGCCGCCAAACGTACACACACAGCACATACACACAGTGTTGTTCGGTCTCCTCCGCTTCGCGATTAATAAAAGAATTAGCAAAGGGTTACAGTGGCATCGTGAGTGGGTCAGGGTTGGCGTCCGGGCCCCTGTACGTACACACACAACACCCCCACTCCAGATCGGATACATTTAAGCAACACACAGGCGGAGCCGGGATCATTCCAACGCGAGTGTTCGTTTGTCCGTGTTTGCGGTACCACCACCACTATACTACACACACTCCCATAATATAATACACTATATATCAGAGACACGCAATAATAGTATAAATAACACGTCCGAGTAGTAGAGAATACATACGCACAAATTATCCGTGTGATAAACGGGCACGATTTATAAAAAAGCGCCGGCCGTGTGTCGCATATCACCACCAGTTCGAAAGAAATTCGGAGTGTTTTCTCGATATTCGACGAGACGTAACCAGGAAGGTGCAGGAGGCGAGCCGAAGGAGCCATGGACGGAGGGAAGAAGATTTTAGACCCGACAGGGCAATATTGAGATCTGTTTTTTTCTTAATCTCACGTTTCCTACTACCAATCATCCTTTTTTCTTTTTTTTATATATCCTAACCTTAATATTTCCTTTCCTTCTCGAAGTCGTCGCTGCTTTAATAAATCAAGATGAAATTGAATGGAGGTAAATCATTAGATCCCACCGGATTGTACTGATGTGGCATCGCGACGCAGGCGACGGTGGTCGCAAAGAAACTTCCAGCTGTCGACGCAGGAGACTCCGGTAAGCGCTATTCATTCACTTCCGCGTTTCCTTAGGTTGTTGACCTTCGTGTTTCGAGATCTACCTTACCTGCACACACAAACACACACACATGTCCGCCCCCATCACACATTTACTTGTTACACATGTAGAGGCATACGCAATCTTGTTTGTTATTTAGATTATTAAATAATAGAGACAATCCGTATTTGACAGTTTTGACAGTTATATCAGAGGTTATACGTCATTTCTGCACTACGATGATGATAAATCGAATCTTGTTTAACTCTACATACTTGCGAACTAATGCAACAAAATCTAACTCATTTATTTCTCTGCCATTATCACATTCATCACACTAAAATCTCGCGCTAAAACGAAAAATATTACATTATTTAATTGATACCTGTTCGTATGTGTACAGATGTATAATGAGAATCTGTTCCGCGTAAGTCATTTATAGGTCAATAACTTTAAAATCAGTGTTGCATTGAAAAAAATAAAATAAGGAATAAAAGTGTATAAAATCTCAGGCATATTTTTTCAACTACGTGAAGATCATCCCCCCCCAAGGTCTTATATATAGAATACGAAAAATTTCAATTGTCAATATTATTATTATAAATATGTTTCTGTAAAATATTTGTTTATTTCTTTTTTAATATATTCGCTTCGTGAATATGAAAATGGGGGTAGAAATCCAAGGTCTTAGACGGAAATTAATTTGATTTAATTGAATTACTTTATCTTATCAATTCGTGTTCTATTTTGCAAAATGGTTAATGTGGGAAAATGTTTCAAAATTGTAACAAAAACATTTAGTTTATTTCTTTTTTAATATTTTGAATTACATATAATGCTTTTTTTTAACATTACAAATTTGGATCGTTTCAATTTCGCTTCGTGTGAGTATGAAAATGAGGTAGAAATCCAAGGTCTTAGACGGAAATTAATTTGATTTAATTGGATATTGCTGTATCTATCAATTTGTGTTCTATTTTACAAAATGGTTAATGTGGGAAAATGTTTCAAAATTGGGAATTGCGTGTAAAATTGCTCTTATATTGAAACGAGAAAAAATATTTTTTAATAATGTAAAAATTGTATACCATTCTCAAGGTCTAGGATTACGAAAATTTTGTGTCTGTACCTAATTTTGTCAAAATGTCGATAGTTTTTTTTTTTGGCTCGTTTTTTGTTGTTGATATTTTGAATTCATGTTTTTTTTTTTTTTTGATATAAAAATTAGGTCACCTCACTATCGTAAATATAAAAATTGTGTTTCTTTATTAACTAAAAACCATAGGATGTTTTATGTCATTTTTGTTTTTATTATAATAATGTCGTTAGTTTTCTAGTGTCTATAATATTTTATTTCTTTTTTTAATATTTTAAATTCATGTTTTTTTTTTAACATTACAAAATTAGATCATTTGAAATTCTTTTTTTTTTCTTTAATGACGTAAAGTCCAAGGTCTTAGACAGAAATTTAAATTGATTTAATATAATTGCTATATCTAGCAATATGTGTACTAATTTTGCAAAATGATTAATGTTGGAAAATGTAATTTCAAAATTGGGAATTGCGTTTAAAATTGGTCTTACATCGAAATAAACGAAAAACAGTGTTTAATTTACTTATAAATAAATCGGAAAAATACTTTTTAATAATGTAAAAATTAGATGATCCCCAAGGTCTAGAATACGAAAACTTTCTGTACCCCTAATTTTTGTTATGAAAATGTCGATAAATATTTATTTTTAAAATTTGCCCAGTATAAGTTAATAATATTTTAATTTTCTTTCTTTTTCCTAGTTTTTTAAGTCCTTTTAAGAAAAATATATTAAATTTATAACTACGTTGCCCTTTTTAGTACAAAAGCTTTTTCAAGTTATATAAACATATAAAAAAGTTAATTGTAGAGGGGTAATGAAAATTATTTATAAATATTTTTTTTTTATTTAATAAATGACAAAATCATAATTATTTTCTTTACTATATATTTTGAATATATTGGTCTGTTTTATTTAAAGCTTGTAAATAGTATGTTGATTTGATTATTTATTCTTAGTTAAATATGAAAAAAAAATTATCAAATTTTGTAATTAAATAGATTTCAAAAAAATATTATTGTATTTAGTTATATTAATTATAAAATGAAGTTTTATAGTTTTATGAAGTAATGTACATAAGTCTGTTTCATTATTGTATATAACATAATATATATTATTCTTAAAAGGACCTAAAAGCACCAAAAAAACGAAAGAAAAATAAAATAAATATTTATATTTCTTTCTTTTTAATATTTTCAATTCATGTTTTTTTAAATATTAAGTATAAAAATTAGATCACCCCCTATCGTGAATGTGATTTTTTTATTAAGTACACCACAGTATTTTTTTTTTTCATTTATTCCTACATCTCCCAATTTTTTAAATTTTCTTGACATATTTTTTCTTAAATTTGTTTTATTTCTTTTTTGTCATTTTAAATTAATGTTTTGCTTTTTTATACATATAAAAAATAAATTATTCTCAGTTGTCAATATTAAAATTTTTAGTTTTTTTCCAATTTATTTGTTCGTTTACCTATTTGAGAACTAATTTTTTTTTGTTTTATTTTTGACATATTTTTTTTGTCAATTGTTGGTATTTATTTTTTTTTATTTGTTTTTTTTTCAATATTTTGAAATGATTTTAATATTATAAAAAAGTTGAATCGGCCAACATAGCGGCATGTAATATTTTTTGAGTTTTTTTTATTAAGTATTTTTTTTTTAATTTATTTTTTCGTATTAACTAGTTAAAATTCTTTTTCTTCATTTTTATTTTTAACGTTATATATTATATAATAATTTATATATTTTGTATTTTTATTTATTATTTTTATATCTATTTAACACTTTTTTTTCAAATATTACTAATTAATGCTTTGCTATTTTATGATAGCAACGAGACCACCCTTTACATGAGTAAAGGGTGGTCTCGTATTCTTTTATATATGTACATGAGTACATATATAAAAGAATTGAATGTCTTTTTATCAATTTTTTCAAAAATAGATATGAAAATTTTAAATTAAAAATATAAAATTGAATATTACAACAAATAAAACTTGCATATAGAACTTATAAAACACAAACATTGAAGTGTAAAGCACTGCTTTTAATTTTTGCCTGAGGATGCCCTCATTTGGACGAAACTGGTAGCTTTAATTAAAAGGAATTTTGTGTGAAAGTGGACCATCATTTCAATCCCTTTGTTTCTTTATAATATAATATAATAAGGTCACATTAAAAACTCGGTTGATATTAGCATACATATAAATATGCTTTTAAAAAAATATGTATTTTAGTTTTTAGATTCAAAATTACCTTCGTAATCGGTTTTATAAAAGGTGAAAACACTTTTAAAATTTGGTTTTTTGATAATTTTTTTTTCTCAAATTAACCATTTATTTATTTATTTATTATTGCAAAAAAAGTGAATGTATATCACACGAAGAATAATCATAATGCCAACTCAAGCTAATATTTAGCTGAGGCAACTTTAGAACTTTTAAGGATTTTGAAAAAAAAGTATATCTATTGAAAAATGGGTGCACATTTAATTAGGATCATTATAAAAAGCATTGTTTGTCATTGAATCCATTAGAATTACAACGGAATTAATTGACATATTTACGGGATACTGCACTCAAGGTTTCCCTTCAAGGACAACGCAATTTTACATTAGATGTAACAATAATCTTGAAGTATTTGCGTCGCATTACAAACTTTAACTACTTCTTCACGTTATGCAAATAAGTAAATTATTTGACGTTTATTTTATAAAATAATAGAAGTCAAATTGATCTTAGATGATCTATTTCACCTATTACATTTTACAATCTATGACAATAGTTTGATAAAAAACTGAGAGTGCTAATCAAAATTTTAGTCTTCATTTAAGAATACATACTCCTTAACAAAATATTGCATGTAATGATGCATAAGGTCTAACAATGGGTATTTTTAGTTTGCTAAATCAGATCAGTTGTCCTTGAATCGGAATATCTTAAAATATCCAAAGTGATTTAGAAAATTGACAATCAAAGTTATTTCTTGGGTTAACAAGAACTTATTGGCAATATCTAAAACCATGAATTTATGTTCCAAATGTTTTAAGATGTAAAATTGTACGAGGCGTGACTCGGAAACTGTCTTTATGCTCTAAATTTCGTTTTGTGTGTTGCAAATACTACTTTAAAAGCTATAATGATGAGCCATTTTCCAAAAACACGTGGTCAATTATCTCCAAGGATATTTTTTTTATTTATATGGCTGCAATGCATAACACTTCATCCACAAACTTTTTTATATTTCTGGAGAAATCCACAAATAACTTTTATCTTGTTTTCTTGGTGCAAACATAAAAAACACATGACATATGTATATTACTCTATTTAAAACCGCAACTTGAAACATCTGTTTACACTTTAATAACAAACCATACATTATGAATATGATACGTACAATACATATGTAACAGCGGTTTGTCTTACATTTCTTTTGCCATACGCTCATTGTCAGAAGGATTTATAAATGTAAAAATGTAATCTTTGTTGTAATACACAAATGTGTATCGTAAGTTAGTAAATATTCAGATTGTTACGTAATAGACATTTACATGTGGATGAATTATTTCAACTCGTTATTCTATGTGTGTTGGAAATCATCTATTCGCGACTGCAGTGTTACCAACGCGACAATGAAAAGAAGTTTGGCAGTCGTTTGTTCGCCTCGTTGTAAAAATTCAGTACACATATGCGGCTGCCGAAATAATTCCTCAAGTTCGCCTTAACACACACACACAAACTGTATGGCATGCTTGGTCGACGCCAGTTTTCTCTCTGTTATGTATATGTGAGCACAGCAGCGTAGATCATTGACACCAAGTACACCACACAAACATTCGACACATTCACAATACAGAATTAACATCAGCAGTGAGAGAAGTCGAGAAATTATATTAGTATAATATAACACACAGGTGTAATTGAATTGTGTTTTTATTTTAGAGATTCCGTGTGTTTTAATGATATAAGATCCATCATGCGCAGCTTTATTTCGTTCACTATGGTGTCGATTGTCGAGAGCGGAAATTAAACATCTGTGTGGAGTGCAAGTGAGATAGCAGTAGACTGTTAACTGCAGCTCCCTTGCGTTTACATTGTTTATAATCGTTCGCGCCTCCCTAACATATTTCTTAATAAATCCGGGGTTGCTAATGGTAACGGTCAACCTGCACTATGGGGTCAAACGCCCATAAAGCTGATAGGAATTCTTAAATTCCTCAAAAATACTCATGAAAATTTAACATTAAAACTAAGTCATAGGCACTGGTCCTTACGGCAAAAGTGATAACAAGTAGGACAAAAAAACCAGCGAATTCAAGTTAGGATTAAACATCCAGAGTTTAGTAAAAATAATACTAGGCTCATGCAGAGGGCGCGCCTAGATAGCAGCATAGTAGACCGCACGCTAAATCGCGCCTGTGAGGTGCCAAACTTCCCGAGGGTTAAGCCTCCGGATTCGAACAAAAGTGAATAGCGAAGGATTGCGTCATCACGCTGTTCGCGCTCCTAACTTCCAACGCAGGGTTCGTAGCGCCTAGCGTTGGAGGGGTACGTTGCGATCGAAGTTTCGGCGAATTTTCTCGTTTTTGCCTACTTTTGTCGATAAACTAAAATGCTCCTAGTCCCGCGCGACGATTTTTCTCCGTTCGACCGTCATTTATTTCCCTTTTAATCTAGCACGGCTTCTGATCCTTTGGCGCGAGACTTTTTTTCACCGAAATGCACGCTTTAAATGGGGTACGTCTCTGTAGTATTAAAAAAAGAGGGAACTATCGAAATTTAGTATATATTAACTAGAAGTCAGGCATCCTCCTAGAATACGGTCCTTAAGGAAAGTGGTTTTTTTTTAAGTCGGTCCATTCACTCGAAAAGTTTTCACTTTTATAATGTGCAATACGGTTTAAGTAGTTTTCTTTTGTTTTCCCTTCCCCTATTTCCCCAGAATCAAATTCAACGACCCCAAGCACCTATACGAATGTCTGTTGCAAAATGTCGTTTTTTAATACTATTCCTTCATTTCAGTCGCAATAGCTTATATTATTGATGCTATATCCGCAAATAGTGACCTCATGTCTCAAATATCCCGTAAGTCACAGATTTAAAAAAAAATGTGATTTATAAGGCTGTGCATAAATTCTTATGCATACTTTTCTTTTTTCATTATTTGTAGTTCTGAATACTTCCCAATTTTATTTATTTCGATTTAGCATAAAATTTCAGGTTTCCATTTTTATTAAAGATATACATTAGGCAAAGCTGAAAATTTATAATAGTCAAAAAAATGTGATCTGAAGAAACAGAGTTATATGATATCTCAGGCAAGCCTTCCCCACTGTCACAACTTCTCTGTAGCACACAGAATTGAATGTTGGACACCATCGTTGGTAACAACTTTATATGAATATTTCTCGGTAATTTCAATAACTTCTGTTGAAGATCATTGCTTTTCTAAGTTTGTTTATAACACATACATTATCATTCTATTGAAATTGACCATTATGTTTTTAGCACTTTTAAGGTGGGATTCTATGCATATTTGTAGCGTTATCCGCTATATGTCTGTAAGCATTTAAAATTATGGTTATAAACTTGGATATAACCTATAAAGTCGCTACAGATGTGCATAGAATCCCGCTATTAATTCATACACTCTTATATTCAACTTCGATTTTATATTTGGTTTGACATCGTTCCAAACAATATTTCATAGACGGTGTCCAAATATCATTTTTATTGGGAATCTTTAGCGTCACGTTATGTGATGTGTTTCCATGATTAAATATATATAATATTTCATAGTTAAGTAGATGTCTGACAGTCATTGTTACCATGTAAACATTCTAGTTTTAAATGTTCCTATCAAATATTCAACCAGATCATTTGCCTTTGGGTGGGATGAAGACGATGCCATATGCTTCTTCTTCGGGCGATAAAAATTCTTCTGAAGTATGTAGTGTCTTCGATTGTTTGATTCGATTAGCGATTTGTGCTAACCTAACAAATATATCACCTAATGCATTATCAATTGTGCATACTATAATGTTTCTCATCGACTTTGCATTTGCCTACCTCAATAGTGGATCTACTGTCACTAACCATCTTTAATGAACTAAATAACTTACTTCGTAATTTCATTATAGACAAATCGGAAAACATCAGTACGAGTATATAAATATTTTTTTCGACTACCATAATTAAATTGATGCGATAGGACGAACGCATAACAACTAACCCAACCATTACTAATATACCGATCCTTAGATCGACCGCGTGCATACTGTGTACATGGATAGCATAAAATGACTAGCATTTGGTGCATCCAGACATTACTCAATAAAAGTCTGGTTAACCCAGATATACAGACGATGAAGATGGCTCTTCTTAAGTCTAGTCTTATAGTTCATCTAACTATGGCAGGTTTAATATATATAGACACCAGGCGGCTTAATCTCTCTGATAGGTTGATGACCGTAAGAATGGTGAAGTTCATGTGCTTCTTGTGTACGAGAGAGTATATACGTACATATGTAGGATTGACTCGCCCAGATATTTCGTTTAATCTGATTTTATTATTTCCGTAGTCCAACATTAAACTGACCTAATAGAGGATTAATTGAGTTGTATGTGACATCTGCACACTATTGAACTGTTTAAAAAATAAATTACTTCTATTTTGCATTTTTTTCTCATTGATCTTGGAAAAAATGGGATTTTGAAATTTTGATTTGTTGAAAATCGTTTATACAATTTTGAAATATCATGGTGCTACTGTTAAAAAAAATTGGATATGATTCGTAAGAGATTCTTTCAACTTTTGTTTTTACGACATATTTTTGTTTTGGTTTTAATTGTTTCTTATAAGCTTATAAGTTTACGTTACTGGGATACTGACACTTCTATTTTAAGAAGGCAGATATATATATTTTTTTTAAGTAATGAATTTATAATTGATTTTGCAACACTAGTGTATAGAAGTCAGTTCAATTTCATTTTTTTTTTTTAAATAACAAAAAGATATTTTTTTTATAATACTATTTAATTTTTTTTAGAGGATTAAGCGATTGGTAGAGGGAACACAATCACTTTCTTTTCTTCATTAATATTTAAATTATGTTTTTAGTAACACTTATTGTTAGACGGAAGATTTTTTTTACTAAATTACTTTTTTATATATATATATATTCGAGGAATGATTTTTTTTTGCAACCCTAATAGATAAAGGGGTAAACGAATTTCTTTTCTTTCTTATAAAATAATGAATTTAAATTTTTAGTAAAATTAATTTATTTTTTCACTTTTTTTTCACTTTTGGAGAATGAGGGATTGTTGTGAGGGAGAGGAATTTTTTTTTAATAATTAAATTATTTTTTTAATAAGAAGAATGGAGGATTAATTATATTCCATGATTAAATATTTTTTTACAACCCAGCAGAAGAGAAAGATTCAAAGGGGACTCAAAAATACTTAAAATAAATATATTTTTTTAAAAATAAACAATATTGAAAGTGGGCATGAGTTAAAAAAATTGGTAAAATATTTTTTTTGCTTAATTCATAAATATTTTGGAAATATCTCACAGCATTCAGAAAAAAAAATTAGAAATTGTTTTCTGATAATTAAAATTTAAAAAACAAATATTTTCAAAAGATTTAATTTTTTTAGAATTTAACTTTTGCAATTTTTTTTTGCAACGCATGAGAAGAGAATTGCAGGAGATTCAGTTAATAATTAAAATAAATTACTTTTTTCTGTATTTAAACAACGTTGGGGGTGGACATATGCAAAAATTTGGTAAAATATTTTTTGCGCTTAATTTATAAATATTTTGAAAAAAATAAATTATTTTTTCATAATCAAAATAAAATTAAATATAAAAATATATTTGTTTTTAAAAGATATAAATTACTTACGAACACTGATAGAAGGATTTTATCTACATATACAAGGAGCAAAGAAACATTTTTGTTTCAAAGCGATATTCGCTTACAATGAAGGAAAAGATATTTTTCTTAAAAAAATAATTTATTCATTTGATAAATTCTATATACACCTGTATTAATGATAATAATAGTAACTTATATATATAATAATCTATGTACATATGTACAAAATAAAGATACATAAATGAACAAAATTCCAAAAATATACTGTTTGATTCTATTCAAAGGGTTTTGCTTGTAAATTTAATTAATTCTAGCGCCCAATGTGGGGCATGAGAATCATAAAATTATTCTCTTGTAAAGCATTTCATACAATATTTTTATTAATAACATTTCTGTAACCTCAGGATGAAATATTAAAATATACCATATTAAATTGTTTCTTAAAACAAATATATGCTGAAATCTTAATGCCCACGTTGGGGTGGTTAAAATGATAGCTTTTATTTTGGGATCACATCGCATAACAGTATATCGCTTTAAATGAACGCAATTATTGTGGGAACACAATTATTTTTTAAAGTTTTCTTAAATTTACCCAAACTTATTTTTATTTTATAGGTACATATATTCATTTTTAATTCTGAAAGATCTTAATGCAAGAATAAAAAAAATATTTTTAACATATGTGCCTAATGACTTAGAAATTATTATTTAAGATTCTCTATCTTATTTGAAACACTAGTGTTGAGAGAATATAGCATTACAACATAGAAAATAACTTCTAGTATTATATCTTAATTACATTAGAGAAATGTAATTTGTCTTGTTCCATTTTATTACAAATATTTGCCTAAGGAAAAAATAAAAGCTAACTTAGTCCGTATCATATATTAATATAAGCATTAATTAAATATATTTTCTTTTTTGATTTTACTTTCAAGAACGCGCAGATATCACAATTGATTTGACGGAGAAAATCAAGTGGACCTCTGAATACCGGAAGGATGTTGAAATGGCAACGACTTTACGAATATCGATTATAATACTACAATTTTACTAACTAACAATCCTAGATTTTTGGTCGTAAAAATTTAATATAGTTTTAACAATTAGTTTTAGAGTAAATTTTTATAGAGAGATGTTATTTTTTTAATTAAAAAATTTTAAACATGAAATAAAAGTCAATATGTATCGCTGTATTTATTTTTATTCGAATAAGGTATTAAAACACATCTTATATGTGAATACATATTGTAGAAATAAAGAAATATCTATTCAATTTGGAATGTACGTATGTACATGTGTATAAAAGTGTTATTACAACATATTACATCACTAATATAACAATCAAGGTCTGTGTTTATAATGTAAATATTATTGTTATATACATATCATTACATACAGATATAATTATATAAATATATAATGCATTCACTTAAGAAAACAGTGTTTTATACAGAATATGCTACATACTAAATACGAATCATTTAGTGAATTACAGTTGTTGCATGAATCTATATTATACATATATAAAATTCGAAGTGTAGCAGCTCTTAAAGAGCATTATATTCTAAAAGGGCGCTGAATTGATGTGTTTAAATTATATTGGGTGCGATATTTGCTCGACCAATACGAAGATGTTGTGGTGTTATTCTATTACACACCAAAACAAATTATTTTCTAATATTTTAATGAAGAAATTTCTTTCTTCTTTTGAGATATTTCTATATCCAATCTCTTGCTATAAATTTGCACGTTTTAATGCCAAAATGAGTGTCATCATTTTGGCGCCCACTGTGGGGCATTAAAAGATAATAGCAGTTATTTTTTTTTTAAATCACTTAATGTTGATTAAAGAAAATATGATCACGGGATTAAACTTTGAAATCTGCTATATTAAATGGTTTCTTAAATAAATACTCCCTATTGTTTTAATGCCCCAAATCGGGCGCCAAAATGATTTACATTTATTTTGTGTCCACTACTGGCACATAATTGATTGATAATCTTTACAATTTAATTTATATACATATATGCAAAAATATAGGTAATGATTTACTTCCCAGTAAAAATGGGCAAATATAATGATACAGGATGACGCGGCACAGGGTATCCTTCTTCTAAAAACGTCTAATTGCACATAAATTACCATTAATAAGAGCATAAACAAAATACAGATCGCATAACTCAGCATTTGAGCGTCTAATTCATTTTAGAATACTTTAAAATACTTTGTTAATAACGACAAATAAATGTTTTCCTTCTGAAAACGAATGTTTTTGCTGCTGAGCTGTGTGTAATATTAAATCTTGTTTGTTATACTATAACGAAATTTTTAATTTACTATTAAATATCACGTAACTTTAAAAGCCGTTTGATAGGAACTTTTATGTTTATCATAATAATCCTAGGAAGCACCCTATAAATTTTGTCCCATATTTTTAGAATCACCCTGTATACTGATGAACACAAAATGTACTTTCGTTGAATAAATTTGGCGGATATTTTTGAGTATTTTGAAAGTTGGGATTCTCTCTTGGATATCTATTACTTGGAGGTAATTAGATGTAGTGCTTAATGTATTTAACCAAAAATTAGCCAAATAATTAAGGTAGTTAAAATATTCACAATCCCTAAGAAGACATCTTCAATATTCAATATTCTCAGATGAAGTACTACTTAGATATGCAATACAATTTAACTCTAGATACATCAAACAAACACTATTATTCATAATAATAATAATAATAATAATAATAATAATAATAAGCTTTATTCATTCGATACACAAAAAGGTGTATATGAAACGTCATACAATACACATATACACAAATAAAACAAAGAACAATAAAACTAAATCACTTTATTACGAAATTGGAGTTTTGATGCAATAAAAATTGTGCTAGATTTAAAAACTGTAAAATTACTAAGCTTAGGTCTATCTCAAAGAATAAAAACAGATAATAGAGCATTTTGTATTTAGAAAAAAAATCTGAAGTAATTTTCGATAATAGATGTTTTGTGTGTGCAATTCTAACATGTTGCAATAAAATAGTACATTCAAATGCAACCGTTTTTAATTGTGGTTTGTCATTGACAGCTGTCACCAATATTACTAAATAATTTGCTTAAAAGCCCTACTCTAATCAGGGAAGTATTTGAAAGCACGGTACAAATCTTTTAAAAAAGATGATATGAAAGTAAAGTCATCGAAAACATAGAGTTTGATTTAACTATTTAATTATTAATGTTATACCATGTGATTCAAAATGATTGTCGTAAGAAAAAAAACTGTTTTCCGGAAAAATTTATCTATACTTATTACCAATTTAATGAGCGAAGTTAGCTACATACAAATTTCATACATTAAATGAATTTTCTTGACATTTAGCGATATTGGCGTGCGTGTTGTAGTATCTTTCGATTATTTATCTTATAATTTTTTTTCAAATCGTTTATATTTACATCTAATATCACCAACAATAGTATTTTTGAATACTGTAAGAAAATAAGGGAATTTATCTGTGGTAATAGCTCAACAAACAGGTAAAAAATCAATATTAGCATTAAGTGAAATAGTTTATTACATTTTATAATTTTATAGGCCTATCATACACTTCAGCGCAATGAACTGTCAAAAGAAAGTTACATTTTCACCCCTATAAAGTTTCTACGGTACAGGAATTATTACCATTAGATCACGATAGGCGATTGGAATATTGTCATTGGTTTAATAACAATTTAAGGGGCGATGCTTGCTAAACAAATCATTTTTCTCGGATGAAGCCTGGTTTTATCTAACGAGCTATATCAATTCACAAAACTATCGTATCTGGTCTGTAGAAAATCCACATGAATTTCGAGAAACGCAATTGCATCCCGTAAAAGTTGGAGTTTGGTTAGCTGTGTCCAGGGCCAATTTTCTTCGAGGAAACTGTAACAGCCCAACGTTACCAACAGATGCTGGAATTGTTTATTGCAGAGTTACAAGAAAATGAGCTTAAAGCAGGTTATTTTCAGCACAATAATGCTCCAGCACATACTGCTCAACAAACCTGCCAATATCTTCAACAGTTTTTTGCTGACAGGTTCGTTAGAGCGCACAAAGATGGCCACCAAGATCGCCTGATCTAACCCCATTAGATTACTTCTTGTTCGGCTATCTAAAAAATAGGATCTATAGAAACCGCATGCATACCATAGAAGAACTGAGAGATGCAGTTTTGTCACTTAATAATTATACAAATTGTATGTTATAATTTAAAGTAATAAATAAATTTAGTTAAACACCAGTTAGTACTGAATTGTAAAATCATAATTTAGTAAAGTTAAATTAATTACATTTCATTTTTACAAGCAGAAACACTAATCCATAGTCGTTTATATATAATGCGAGTTCAAATATAGGTTACGTTTTCCGTATTTATGACAGATCCGTTTACTTTCTTATGTTTCAACAGTGACTTAGTTCAAACCTTCATTACAAACACGCGGCATATACCTATACACCCTGTTACTATCTATAGGAGCGGAATTGACAATCATTTTGAATCTCTGTGTATACGCTAACATGTTGCAAAAGTGCCTCATGTTTACATTAACAAAGTAATTGTGAAGCGTTTCTTGTTTTCGATATGAGAATTTTATTTGTCACTTGAAAATAAATGCGAATTCGTAATGTCGACTAGTGACATTTACACGTTAAAATAATAAGAAAGGTCAAGTCAAACGAACAAACGTAATGACAAACATCGTATGACTCGTAGTTTAGTACTCTTTAAAAAATTAAGGGTTGCACACAGTCGAGAAACAAAACAAAACACAGTTTTTTGAAACATCCGGATAAGACAAAGACCGATTTCACGCAACGATGAAACGCGCGGCAAACGTCTTACATTTCCGGATTGTGTGTGTGTGTGCAGTTTCATGAAGGTCACCGCTCTAAAGCCGACGGCATTCTAAATAGACGCAGACACTGGCTACTTACTATATACTCTCTCGGCTTTGATGTGTGCTGATCGTGCGCGCGTATACGTAGACCGTAGACTTGTATTCGTGTTTTAAGAGCCGTCAGATTATGTCACCGCTCGCATGGATTCTGTTGCATTAATTCAGCGTCTCTAAAAACGTATCAAGCGATTCGTCCTTGTATGTGCTAGCTAGCTGGGTTCGGCTATTATACGTTCGTAAGAATTGCATAGTTCGCTATTGTAAAGACCTTGGGGGAAATAATATCGAAATAATATTGGCATTTTGGGAATGCCGTTTTGCTAAAGAATATAATAAGGTCATCATCTCTGCGTGTTGCTAAAATTTTCACCTTGATAATACACACATAGCGATAAATAATAATATGCTTTTATATATCTTAACTAATTTTAATTTCAATTGTTACAGGTAAAGAAAATGGAATACTCTCTTCAACGAACACACACATTACACTGCCACATTGAGTTACCATCTCCAATATGTTAAAAATAAATTGTAAACAGCGAAGCGTCAAGACTGATGATTGTTGATTTTATTATTAGAATTATTTTGTTATTATTAAATTATAATTAGGTTTAAGTTTGTTCCTTTTAAGATGCATTCCATGCAAACGATGTCTCTTAAAAAAAACCTGTAAATAACTTGAAACAACCTTCCTGTTTTTTTTTTTTATTATTGATGTACATTAAGCCTTTTTTTTTTGCTTTATATTATTATGATTGATGTATACATATGTTCTGACATGACGAAGATATGAATATATTTTTTATTTAAACTATCTTTTTGCGTATTTATATCCCTTCCTACATGGAGATACTTGAGAAACACTATGCAGAGTCTTGGATTGTGTGACATCACCTTTCTTTTTAATTATGGATTCAATTCCGTTTGGAATTCTTGTCAACTAAATTATTTATTTATTTATGAAGATATAGAACCTCCGACAGGCTTCACATAGCGTAAAAGAAGAGTTCCTAAGCACAGGATGGGCCAGAAGGCAGAGTAGGACTTAACATTCAAATAAGTTTAACACTACGTAGGCTTTCACGGCCGATGTAATTATAACTAACAGCTTCTTGCGGGTTTCGCCGTGTGTCAAAACTTTCGCTCGACGTTTCGCTGTTCATACTGACAGCTTCTTCAGGATAACTGAACTAATTCTCCATGGTCCGACATTCTTCTTATATACGCCCCTGGTGCATCCAACCGTGTAGTTTCCGCTCCATTGACCGTGACGGTTCGTAGTAGGCTCTTCCACGTGTTGCTAAGGTGGTACCCTTCTTCTCTATTAACGGTTTTATTCTTCTCTATTTCTATGGCTTCCCTGATGAGTCTTTTCCCGTAGTTCTTGGTGGTAGTTATTACTTTTACATTCTTGAAATCCATTCTGTGTCCGGTGTCGTGCATGTGTTCTGCCACCGCTGATTGCTCGGTCCTTCTTAATCTTGCGTCCCTCTCGTGTTCTTTTATTCTTATGTCGATGGCTCTTCCTGTTTGTCCGACGTAGCACTGTCCGCATTGGCATGTTATCTTGTAGATTACCTTCTGTGCGCCCCTTGGGTATCTTATCCTTTGCGGTCGGTAGATACTGCTGGATCGACGTTGCAGTCCCGAAGCGTACTTGTACGTTACGTTTCTTCAAAATTTGGCCTAGTTTTTCGGTGACTCCTGCCATGTAAGGTAAACACGCCATCCCTCTTCGTGGTTCTGTAGTTGTCTCCAGTGTCGTCTTCTTCTTAGTGGCTCTCCTTATGTCGATATCAGTGTAACCATTCTTCTTTAGTGCTTTCTCCAAATGTATCTTTTCACTGGTAAGATGTTCGTCACTGATGGTTTCGGCTCTGGATAGCAATGTTTGTATTAATGTCTTCTTCTGCATCGGATGATGGTGAGATCTTGCACGCAGATATCTATTGGTGTGCGTCTTCTTTCTAAATACTGCGTGCTGTAGCATTCCCTCTTTTGTTTTCTTAACCATAACATCCAGGAAAGGGAGATTTCCATTTTGTTCTTTCTCCATGGTAAACTTGATGGCTGGGTGCTGTGAGTTTATGTGTTCCAAGAACTGTTGTAGTTTTTCTTCTCCGTGTTGCCATATTACAAAAGTATCGTCGACATATCGCAGCCAACACTTGGGTTTCATATCGCTGGAACTCAGGGCTTCTTCTTCTTCTTTTCTCGATACGATTTATGTTTGTGTAGTATTCCAAATAACAGTGACAAAATTCAAGTGAATGTGAACGTATGCAAATTATACGCTTTTTAGACTTGCAACAGACTTAAAGCCCAGCATGCGAAATGCTTTTTTCGACACATTTATTAACATGTTAGTTAAAACAGAGAGTTTAGAGTCCATTGTAACACCCAGATCCCTAATCTCCTCCACTTGTTCCAGTATATTATTGTCAAGTTTATAGTTATAGTCTATTTCGATTTGTTTTTTAGTAAAAGTTATGCGAGAACATTTATTTGTATTTATAAATAACTGGTTTTCCTTACAATATAACGATAATCTATCCTCTTTGGAGACGCTCACAGTCAAAGACAGAAGAAACAACAGTATAGATCTTTAGATTGTCTTCATACAGCTGAAAATAACAATTGTGAAAACATGCCACTATATCGTTGATATATATATTACAAAAAATAGGGGCCCTAAGTGACTTCCTTGAGGAACACCTGACGAAGCAACAAAATAATCAGATTTGTATCCTGACACTGACACAGACTACTTACCTTCTGCAATAAATGACGTAATCCATCTATATAGACTACCATGGACACCCATTTTATACAACGTCAAGGTTGTGGTCAAATGCCTTGCTCAGATCTGTATATTATATGGCATCGACCTGCATATTACGTCCTAAATCCTGATATAATCGTTAGATGTACATTCATCTCAAATTTCTTGCAGTTTTTATTTTAATTCTGAGATTGTTCTTGCAAAACTACCAAGAAATCGTTTTTTTCTTTTTTCATGTTGTACTACAATGTTTGTATTCCTGACATATTTGGGCTACTGCACACCAACTCTAAGAGTGGAATATTATTGCCTCAGAGCCATTTCGATGCCGTTCTTTACGTGTAACCTTTTTAATTGCTTCATTGGTTCAGTGGAAATCAAGTCTTTTCATTATACAGTAAAAGCAAAGTCACCCAAATGGTCACCTTCATTTTGACAATCAAATGCAGCAGTTGCTAATGTTGGTTTGTCACTGACAGCTGTCACAATTTGAAGTGCAATTTAAGAGTAACCCAGTGTCGCCAATCTTGCTAAAAAAATTGCTTAAAAAACATTCTACTCTAATCAGGAAAGTATTTGAACGCATCTTTAAAAACGCCTGTTCTATGTAGCTATACTTCTTTAGACAGCCGTGTCCTGTCAGCAGATTGTGCTGCATCAGCGAAGAGATAAGACAAGAAGCGTCATTTTTGACGGGTGCGCACGCATGACTGGGCTAATAGTGCCCTTATTACTAATCAAATTCCGTAAAACATGTAGTTACACACGTTTAATGCTGAAAATATTACCGCTTTCCAGATGTCTGAGATCTCATATAATCTTGCTCAGTTGTGACGTAGTGAGCTAAGACCTCTTTGCTGACTCAGTTAATAAATTGTCGCTTAATCTGACAGTCTCACTTAAATTGATCTGAGCAAACTCAATTGGAAACGTATTTTTAATTGAGACAAGATAAGTGAGTGAGATTATATGAGATCTCAAACATCTGGAAAGCAGCATATATTGCACTCTGTGACACACGCTCTTTATGATTGGCTTAAAGAAATTTGAGTCACCTGATGCTAAAATAATAAAGTAGCGCTAGAAGGTAGATATATATCTGGCGACAAAACATCAAACGTGCCTACAAGTGACGCTTCTTGTCTTATCTGCTCGATTGAGAGCAAGCTAAGCAAGAGAAGTTAAATCCATCGAAGAAGTGCCATCAAGATTGACTCGACAAGATGCAGGAAGTGAGTTAATACCTGCAATAAGAACAAAAAAAAGTGTCAAAAGTAAGGTTCTCCTTCAAGTTAATCTTAATGAATACATAAGATACAGATGACCCTGAAATAGTTTGCAAAAATAGCATTCATTTCGATTTATCAATAATAATGGTTTCAATTCCTTATAGCAATATAAATAAAATAACACTGTAACAATATAAAGTGTGTCAAATTGTATATTACTTACAGTTAGTATGTTGGTATGGCAGGAAAAAAAATTAAGACATTCCTTCAATGGACCGAAACGTTTTATTGATAAAATGTCCTGTGAATGCAAGTAAAGTTTAAGAATGTTGAATAGAGAAAACTGGGTGACGAATAAATTATTATTACGTATATTAGCGTCAGCAAAAAATGTAAGCAAATACCGAGTATTATGCCAATTTTGTACAAAATTATTAAGTTAATGTCAGGTTTTTTTTTTTCACGCAGATAACAAAAGTGATTTTTCAATGAATAAATTTGTACATTATTGTATTGAGTGTTAAATTTCTAATATTAGGTATTATGAAATATATTTTTCTGATTATTATGATACGTCATTTTAGAATGAAATTTAGAATAGTAGTATAGAAAAAGCAGACCTTCTTTTTTAATTATAAAGAAATAAATCCGTGCATAGCCTGTTAATATGTCCTTACATTTCAATACTTCGTCTTAAAAAAGGAAGCTGGCGCACTATCACTCGCAGATTGTGATGAAACTTTCGTCAATTCATAGACTCCATGGAGTGTTACTCAAGGACAGTTTCTGTTGCGGCGGATCTCCAACTTTAGGGGCTATCAAACGCCCTTGAAATTCGACCAAAATTTGGTTTATCTAAAATAACTTTTGAACGGTAAAAGATAGAATAAAAATTTCAATAGTGGACTTACACCGTTTGAAGACCCCTTTCGACTGGTATAAGTATTTATATACAGGGTGTTACAATAAACACGGAACGACATTTATTGAGCTTATTTGATCGAATTTCAGAAATCGGTTATAATCACTGTTTTTATTATAAAGCAAAGTATACAAGAGTGATTTAGATAATTATACAGAGTGTCAAAAAATAATGAATTTCGGTATACTTCCTTATTTTAATGAGATACTTTGTATGTTATTTTATGGCTGTATTATACGTCGAAAATCAATCTAAAATTATACCGGATGATAAACGCACATACGTGATAGTTTTCGAGTTATGCACGCTTAGATATAGGAGTTAATTATCCGCGGTAACAGTCAGAAGGAAAAATAGGTCATATCACGCATTGAATGTAATTAATTTTGGAGATATTTGACTAACAAACAATACGTCTCACTTGCAGATAATTTTATTCTACCCGCGCCAACGTGGCCTGAATAACTTGACACAGACACCACTCAATGCAATATATACGTATATAAGAAGTCGTTTATTTTTAAAATTTAGTTCTTATCGTATTGCAGTGTCGGTACCTAACATGGCTCACATGAATCCAGCAAATATTATTCATCTGTTCAATACATCATGCAATTCTATTTCATGAAGATTATTTTTCGTTTTTAGATTTTCATTATAACTGTATGACAGCACTAGCAAAAATGAAAAATATTTGCTGGATTGATTTGAAAATAAGTTGCAATACAATAAAAACCAAATTAAAAAAAAAAACAAATGACATGTATTTTGCACCACACGATGTCTGTGCCAAGTTATTCAGTTCATATTGTCTGGGATGAAATAAAAATATCTGCAAGCGAAATGTATTGTCCGCTAGTCAAATATCTCCAAAATTATCTACATTTAATGCGTGATTATTAAAAAAAAAATTATCACATATAAAATAAAATTTTACACTGATCTTGGACGTAATAGACAAGAATATCTCATTAGAGTAAGGAAATATACCAAAATTTATAATTTTGTTGACACCCTGTATAATTATCTGTTGTATACATTGCTTGATAACAAAAAAACAGTAGTTATAACCGATTTCTGAAATTTCTGATTCGATCAAATAACCTCAATATACGTCGTACCATGTTTATTGTAACACCCTGTATATAAACATTTATACCAGCCGACAGGGCGCTTCAAACGATGCGAGTCCGTCATTAAAACTTTTTTTTTCACCGTTCAAAAGTTATTTTAGATAAACGAAATTTCGCCCGAATTTCAAGGGGGTTTTACACCCCCTAAAATTGAAATTCCGCCGCCATAAAAAGTATAAATACAGTGAACTTATCCAATTGTATAAAATTACCGTGTAAGCGGAAGTTGCTGATGCTATTTGTTTTTATTCCAAAATAATACATTTAATTTTGTCAGCATTAAACAGATGGTTGTTACATTGCATCACCCAATTGCACAATCGACGGTGAACGCAATTTGCAATCTCCGATAAATGTGAGGAAACAGTGGCACGAATAAGCGCATAAAAGCTAATATATTACCAGTTCATTTTAACGTGAAGAACATATCATTAATAAAAATTGCAAATAATGTTGGTCCTAAAACTGAGCCTCGAAGCACACCCTTATTAATTTAACGCATGTTGGATGAATCGGCATTAATTATTATTATTATTTTCGAGAGATTAGATATAGTAACTAGTGGACCACCACAAAAGAATATTTTTGATAAATACTGCATTAAAAGTTCAGGTTAAATAATATGTTTCAAGCAGTATTTTTCCGTAGCCCCGATCATTGATTTATTAGTCAATGTTTTTCTCAAAAAAATGTGTGAAATATCCGTTTTAAACAAGCAAATTTTTAGCAAAAATGATTTTTATAATTAGTTCCAAAAGAGTAGACTATTTTTTTTCATCAAACAGTGATTTAATGTTTTTGGTTATTTTTTTTTTGATATGCTTTGAAAACAGCATTGAGTAAGCTGAAATAATATATGGTGTGTATTACTGAGAATCACGTTATGTAAATCAATTGACGAATTAATTATTAATTAGCAGATTTTACGTGAATGGTGACACGTACTCGATAAGATCGTATTAGACGCTATATTCACCTATAGACAACTCAAATAAATATTGATGATTTAAAAACGTTTGATTTTGCAATTCTTAGTTCCGCATTAGTAAATTTCTATTTTACATTAGGTATTAAGGGTGTCAGTAATACAATTTTAGCAGAGTACATCGAGTAAGGACAAGAGAGGAGTTACAGCGGTCCAGATTTCTAAACAACAGCTTCCCAAAATGGCAGTTTACGTTCATATCTACACAAATTAGTTTACTCCTCCCTTTAATCTATATGATTTACTTGTTTTATTTATTTATTTTACGTATTTTATTAGTTTTGAATTACCCCTGCAGTTTTAAAAACATTTAATGAACTATGATGTTCTTGTGTAAAAGGTAAGATCGGTGGCCAGTGGCCACAACATTTATATACTTTCTTATATATTATATTGTTAGGTTTAAGTGAAATAACTCAAATTATCGTGAAAGAAGACACCAATGGGTATCATGTTGTAGTGCCAGTCACTCTCGCAAGATAAAGTTTGATGCTAACGATGGTCGCAGTTTCTTGGGATTTCCGAATGAATCTAATATATATGACACGACAAGAATTAAGAAAGTACATGAATAAGAAGAACTATTATCGTTGTGCAGAGATTCCTAGGTCACATCAAATCAATTTATTTGTTAGATACACATTTTAAGCTAGATTGCTATTTATCGCAGTAACTAACCTAATTCATTTTATGTTCACTTTTTAAAATAATGTGATTTTGGTTTAAACTGCATTATACTGGTATAAATTTTAATCGCATTTATTCATATTATAGACAATTCGATATTATATAGTCTACGTCTGAACTCTATCCACTTGTGCACCCCCGGACATTATTGTTGACAAACCAAGTGCAGGGTTGGATGTTAGAAAAGAAGTAGTCGAATAAAAAGGAACAATCTTTGTATCGCACAGAACGATATAGTCATAACTCTTGAATCCTAATTAAAAGTTATTGTGTATTCGTGTCAGATATTTGAAAGTCCCTTCCACCGATGCTGTTGCATTTTTATTAATTTATTTGAGAAAGAACCACAACATATTTATTTCACAAAAAGGAAAGAATATAAACATAATTATCGTAAAACACTTGCAAATATATGTATCACTTAATCAAACATTATTTTACTGGAATCGTGTTTTTTATTACTATAAACTGTTCATAAATATTTGCAACAAAATCAGAATAAAAAACGCATAAATTTGTGTATTTTTTTAATCCATTTTTCTACTTCCTTTAAAATATAAATTATTCTACACGTTTGAAAATTCCCGGCAACAGCTTTACAAAATGGCAGCTGGGCTTGAAGGTCATTCAAAATGGACCACTCAAGAACAATGGATTTTTGCGAACATGTCCTTACTGTTATATACTGTGGTTTTAGTATGCAGAATATAAGTAAGGTAGAAGTGTCAAAAGGGTTAGGAATGATGTCAATGTTGAAGATTCCAAGATGATTTTTAAGTGACTTAAAATAAATGTCTGCGGGATTATTTTTAATCGAAAGCTGCGCTAAAATACAGCAAAAGAAACTATTATAAAAAAAATAATACAAGGAAGGTGTCAGTAATTAGGACAAGGTCAGAAATATGAATACATTTATCTGAAAGGCAGTGTGAACTTTTTATGCAATTCATAAACGTCAGACGATCTTTTAACAGAATTGATTTAAACGAAATTCATTCAGAATATAGTTCATCAAGGATGCGCGCATCGTGCACATTTAACAGTGCTGGAAACAGATTTTCAAGGATAGAAAATCGAATATAATAAAACCAGAACTTTAATTTATACAATCGAATGCGCAAAAATTTCCATAAATATTTTTCATAAATAGAACTTGATCTTTGTCAACGTCCGGCTCATTCTTCAAAAAAGTGTGTGAATATTATATATGTAGTCAGTAGGTCAAGGTTATTATAAACCGAGTTATACTTGTGTATTTATTGTAGTTTTTTCTGGATAAAAGCACATCAGAGATCTTTATTATACTCTGTCATATTAGATGTCATTTTTGGACGTAATTGTTATTAATTTTTATCACAACGAATTCCTTATTTAAGCTTAAGTTGTGTGTACGTCAAGGTTATTATAAACCGAGTTATATTTGTGTATTTATTGTATTTTTTTTTTTCTGGATAAAAGCACATCAGAGATCTTTATTATACTCTGCCATATTAGATGCTATTTTTGGACGTAATTATTATTAATTTTTATCCCTACAAATTCCTTATTTAAGCTTAAGTTGTGTGTGCAAGTATGTATTACTTTCACGGAATACAAAGCAACGTTAGATGAATTTGCAATTATTCTAATTATTCTCCGAAGTGTATATTTACTGCTTGACAGTCTTGCTTGGGAAGTTCTCTCTCTTCTTGCCTTTTTTGTAACTAATATTGCATCTTCCAGGCGACATAGTGGCTCCCACAAGATTGTGGTTACGTTATCACAGTATTTTCCACAACTACTCATTTTTATTATTAATTATTCACCTATGATGTTACATATTGCACCGTCTTAAAAGGAACATACGAGAAAACCAGGTTTAACCATTTCCCTATTCGGTCAAAATTCGAAATAATTGACCTTTAGACTACTATCACGTGCAAAACACAGGAAGTTGCAGTTGGAAGAAACGGTCGGTTAGATGAGTGTTCTAGATTCGAATAATAAATCGTAATCGAATGCATTTATACGGCGTTGCGTTGTAATATAAATAAACAGAAAGATAACAATCGAAAGGAAACCACGACAATATCCTTGAATTAATTGTACGATGAATAATTTTGACTGTTCTATCATACGACATACAATCCCCTGTATCTAAGAAAATCCCAATTGCACGCGCACGGATTCAGTCCTTCTGCAAACGTATACAAGACATAATACGTAAGAGGAATGCTAGTAATGCGACTAAAAAACTATTTTATTACGATTGCTTGACCTTTGTTGCCAGCTACTCGTTAAGAATGATCTCCGGTTTCATTACTTTACAATAAATTCTCTATATAGTGGAACGTAAATATACAAAGATAATTTTTAGATAATAATATTAATCTGTAATAACTATTGTTCTTCGACTGTCTATCTGCTAATTGTTTGTTCTTTTTTTCTGTAATGAGTTCCAGGATACAAAACGATAGGTCATTATAACAATCCAGAGAGAAGAATAATATATGATTGAATAGTGATAGTTTGCTAATGCAATATGCATTACATTTTGTTAGTTTCAATTTAGGTTGTTCAGGAGAATTGCTCTGCAAGTCATTAGTTTCCACATATTACATATAAATCTAGATTATTGTTAAGTTCTGGATTGGTGGAGTTAATTGGGAAAAGATTACTAAATACACTGAGAAAAGAGATTGCATTAAATGAAACGTTTTATAACTTCTGGTTTTTATCATGTTCAACGAAAAGAATACCTTTTCTCAGAAAAGTGTTTATTTTAATTGAAAGTACCGTGCTGTTTTGCCGGAAGACTATTTTCTTCTTAAGTATATGCTTTTCGACAAAAGTAACCGTAATTAAATGGAATGCAGCTTAGTTTTGATTAATATTTTGTAATATCGGTATAACTACTGTTTAAAGTAAGACAATACACATTACATATTATATTGTTATTATCATGTACATATTTGACAACATATTTTAATTTCTTTTAAGTACGTTATCATATTATTGAATTATAAACAGTATTTTAAATAAAAAGGCCGGACGTTTTGGTTTATTTGCCTGGACACACATGTATAGATTGATTTAAAATTTTTGCCTTTTAACGCAAAATGCAAGCACCTGTATTCAATCTTTTCAGTTAATGCCGATTTACTTATAAGCTAAGGAACTTTACAGCAGTATATATTGTTTGAAGGTTTTAAAACTGTTATACACGGGAAAAACGGTCTTGTTGTTTTCAACCATTTTTCATGCGTTTGGTTACAGTTACTAAATTATTAATTGATTTAGGAATATCAAAAATATTCCTGTATTCAATCAAACAAATAATTTGGTTAGTAAATTTATTTGAAGCTAGCGCAGTATTTATTAATTTACCTAAATATTTACATGGAAGTAAAAATAAATATCGCATTTTATTTTCGTATAACAGTTTTCTCCCCATATAGTACAGCAGGTGAGCAGATATACACAGAGATTCAAAATGATTGTCAATTCCGCTCCTATAGATAGTAACAAGGTGTAGGTATATGCCGCGTGTTTGTAATGAAGGTTTGAACTAAGTCAGTGTTGGAACATAAGAAAGTAAACGGATCTGTCATAAATAAGGAAAACGTAACCTATATTTGAACTCGCATTATATAAACGACTATGGATTGGTGTTTCTGCTTGTAAAAATGAAATGTAATTATTTAACTTTACTAAATTATGATTTTACAATTCAGTACTAACTGGTGTTTAACTAAATTTATTTATTACTTTAAATTATAACATACAATTAGTATAATTATTAAGTGACAAAACTGCATCTCCCAGTTCTGCTATGGTATGCATGCGGTTTCTATAGATCCTATTTTTTAGATAGCCGAACATGAAGTAATCTAATAGGGTTAGATCAGGCGATCTTGGTGGCCATCTTTGTGCTCTAACGAACCTGTCAGCAAAAAACTGTTGAAGATATTGGCAGGTTTGTGGAGCAGTATGTGCTGGAGTTTATCGTGCTGAAAATAACCTGCTTCAAGCTCATTTTCTTGTAACTCTGCAATAAAAAATTCCAACATCTGTTGGTAACGTTGGGTTGTTACAGTTTCCTCGAAGAAAATTGGCCCTATTATTCGTTGCCTGGACATAGCTAACCAAACTCCAACTTTTACGGGATGCAATTGCGTTTCTCGAAATTCGTGTGGATTTTCTGCAGACCAGATACAATAGTTTTGTAAATTGTAAGTCTGTTAGATAAAACCAGGCTTCATCCGAGAAAAATGATTTGTTTAGCAAGTCATAGTCCCTTAAATTATTATTAAACCAATGACAATATTCCAATCGCCTATCGTGATCTAATGGTAATAATTTCTGTACCGTAGAAACTTTATAGGGATGAAAATGTAACTTTCTTTTGACAGCTCATTGCGCTGAAGTGTATGATAAGCCTATAAAATTATAATAATAAACTATTTCACTTAATGTTAATATTGATTTTTTACCTGTTTGTTGAGCTATTGCCACAGATAAATTCCCTTATTTTCTTACAGTATTCAGAAATACTATTGTTGGTGATATTAGATGTAAATATAAACGGTTTGAAAAAAATTATAAGATAAATAATTGAAAGATACTACAACACGCACGCCAATGTCGCTAAATGTCAAGAAAATTAATTTAATGTATGAAATTTGTATGTAGCTAACTTCGCTCATTAAATTGGTAATAAGTATAGATATTTTTTTCCGGAAAACAGTTTTTTTCTTACGACAATCATTTTGAATCACATTAAATGTGTGTAATGGACTGTGATATATCTGATCATAGAATGCTATTTGTAGTTTAACCCACCCTTATATCATGTAGCTTTAAAAATTCCGCATATTATGAAAGAAAATTTAGTGAAAATACTATCCTACGTTTTGAACAAATGTTAAATAAGATATCTTGGTGTTATTTATTATTTATATAGATGTGACAATGTAAACTCCGCTTTCAACTATTTTCATAATATTTTTATGGAATGCTTTAATACGTGTTTCCTATTGACGAAGAAAAACATTAAAATTATCGAAATTGGGGTGACATTTGAGGTGAGACGTTCTTGTGAAAATATTTATATATTTTGCAAAAGAAATTCCCAGCTTTGAAAGAAATACCATGTGATTCAAAATAATTGTCGTAAGAAAAAAACTGTTTTCCGGAAAAATTTATCTATACTTATCACCAATTTAATGAGCGAAGTTAGCTACATACAAATTTCATACATTAAATGAATTTTCTTGACATTAGCGACATGGCGTGCGTGTTGTAGTATCTTTCGATTTGTAGTATCTTTCGATTATTTATCTTATAATTTTTTTCAAATCACCAACAATAATATTTCTGAATACTGTAAGAAAATAAGGGAATTTATCTGTGGTAATTAGCTCAACAAACAGGTAAAAAAATCAATATTAACATTAAGCGAAATAGTTTATTACATTTTATAATTTGATAGGCTTATCATACACTTCAGCGCAATGAGCTGTCAAAAGAAAGTTACATTTTCATCCCTATAAAGTTTCTAACGGTACAGGAATTATTACCTATTAGATCACGATAGGCGATTGGAATATTGTCATTGGTTTAATAAAATTTAAGGGACGATGATTTGCTAAACAAATCATTTTTCTCGGATGAAACCTGGTTTTATCTAACAGACTATATCAATTTACAAAACTATTGTATCTGGTCTGCAGAAAATCCACACGAATTTCGAGAAACGCAATTGCATCCCGTAAAAGTTGGAGTTTGGTTAGCTATGTCAGTCAACGAATATAGGCCAATTTTCTTCTAGGAAACTGTAACAGCCCAACGTTACCAACAGATGTTGGAATTGTTTATTGCAGAGTTACAAGAAAATGAGCTTGAAGCAGGTTATTTCAGCACGATAATGCTCCAGCACATACTGCTCGACAAACCTGCCAATATCTTCAACAGTTTTTTGCTGACAGGTTCGTTAGAGCACAAAGATGGCCACCAAGATCGCCTGATCTAACCCCATTAGATTACTTCATTTTCGGCTATCTAAAAAGTAGGATCTATAGAAACCACATGCATACCATAGAAGAACTGAGAGATGCAGTTTTGTCACTTAATAATTATACTAATTGTATGTTATAATTTAAAATAATAAATAAATTTAGTTAAACACCAGTTAGTATTGAATTATAAAATCATAATTTAGTAAAGTTAAATTAATTACATTTCATTTTTACAAGCAGAAACACCAATCCATAGTCGTTTATATAATGCGAGTTCAAATATAGGTTACGTTTTCCTTATTTATGACAGATCCGTTTAGTTTCTTATGTTCCAACACTGACTTAGTTCAAACCTTCATTACAAACACGCGGCATATACCTACACCCTGTTACTATCTATAGGAGCGGATTTGACAATCATTTTGAATCTCTGTGTATGTTTATATTGTTAGTATTGCAAATTAGTAATAATTTATTAAATAATTATGATAATTAGTTCTAAAAAACTAACTAGATCTTATAACAATTTATAAAAATTGACAGTAAACACAAAAAAAAAATGTATGAAGTAAAACATCTACTAATTATATCATTGGATTGATTTTAACATATAACTAACAGCTTCTTGCGGGTTTCGCCGTGTGTCAAACCTTTCGCTCGAGAGCACGAGTTTTGACACACGGCGAAACCCGCAAGAAGCTGTTAGTTATAGTTACACCGGCCGTGAAAGCCTACGCAGTGATTTTAAAATAATTTGTACACATATTACTAATTCTAGCTTTAAACTTTATATAAAATTACCGAGGAAGACTTTAATAAAAGGAAAAAACTTTAAGCGTTTACAAAAATCTATTTTAATTGGATTTTATAATAAAATTCAGTCGATATTCCAAGAAAAAGAAAATCGTTTTATAGCTACGTGTTTGAAACAAAACCAGGTTATTTGAAAAGCTTTATCTGCGAGTTGTTTCACTAACAATAATTTTCAAAATACAGATTTTTCGCAAAATAAAAGAAACGCAAGATTTAACACATACATACTAATTTTCCTAAATAAATACGTCATAACTAAATGCTTGACTTTTGCATAAATTTAATATTCATTCATCCATTCATGAATATTACAAAATATACTTATAAAACTACTATTCCAGACGTTAAAGGCACCTGTTTTCGTGGCTTTATTCAATGGCTACCGATAAAAATCGAACATATACTTACGCACAGCACACTCGAACAGAAGGTCACTTCTCCCATCAGATTACCGGACGCATTTCACCTTATATCACAATGACCTTACGCGATGTAGGGCGCATACTTAACAATAGATGAAATTCCACCAAGTTATGTAACCTTAGCACTTTGTTCGGAGCGTATCGTATAGCTATTTATTCAAAGCAGGGGATAGGTACTTACAATACACGCTTGAGATACACTGAGACGACTATAACGTTTAAGGTAGATATTTATAATAGCAGCAACGGCTTAATTTAAGAATTAATAGGTAGGTTTGGAAATTACGTCCATATTGTGTATCATATACTTTACCTATTCTCACCTATTTGACCTATGAGACATTTCCGGAACAATGTATCCGTTCTGATGTGTTATTTAATGTGTACATTAATAATGATATTGTTGTTGAGTTCAAGATTTTATTCGGAGAATTGCAGGTTTAGGATATCGTGAAAAACCCGGTTATATTAGTTTCTAGTTTGTTGTAGGTAAAACTTAAGTATAAAAACATGACTAACAATAAGTGACCGCAAATGGTACATATTCCTAAAATAAATCTAGTCCAGACAACACGGGAATTAAATCATAACAAGGGGAATTGATTTTCTTGTAATGAAAAAAATTGCTATTATTACATTATATTTACTGAACTGGTATTTTTTTTTTATTATATTGGTGAATCAAATCCTGTTGTGAACATTCACTGACTGGAATAAAAGATATCTGGTAAAGCTATAAATTATTACAAAGTGTGTGTTTTTTAAAAACGGTTAGATTACTTGAAGTTTTATGTTGCTGAATTTGTTTTATTTTTTAATATTGTTTAGTTTGACCAATCTATGTGACAGTGCAATTGGTGCAAGAAATAGAATAAATTAAATAAGAGTTATTTAAAAAAGGGGTATTAGATAATATAATCATAATATACCCCAGTGACCGACTATATTTATTTCATATTTTATAAATATTTAAAAAATATTAAATCTTTCTTGAATATTAGTTATATTAATATAATGTGCATAAAATATATTAGGAAAACATTTAAAAAATATATATGTTATGTAGCATTAATAATATTTTATTGCAAATATTTTCTCAATATATTTTTCATAACTCTGCAAGAATATTTTACTTTGTATTTCTGTAAATATTTATTTCATATAAAAAAAAAGATTGAATTTTTGCTTTTGTACATTTGGTGCGTAGGACGAATAATATAAAATGGGTAAAATATGCATACATATTAAGTAGGTATGTACCTATTTAAAATGATAATTTAAAGGTTAAATTAGATAATATATATCTAATATGATTTAATTAGTATCTAAGTTGAGCGCTGTAACTTTTCTATTAATATATCTGCGTTTTGTATTATATTATTTGTAATATTTGTAAGTTGCGAACGTCAACACAACATCTCTATTCATTACGGTGCCGGTGTTATATGATTTAGTATTGTTTATGCGTCTATGGATTAGGTACATAGAATGCATACGCGCACGTGCGTATCATCAACGTTTTCATTCGTTTGTCGTTACATGTTATAGTTTATAATAGTATACGATTAGGGCAGATTAGGGTTAACTGTGTAATTAATGTTGCGGGGTGTGTTTTAGTTTTTGTGGTGACTACGAGGTAAGCAAAACTTTGAACATGTCATGGCATTTATAAGATAATTGGAATGCTCAATATCGCTATGTACAGAAATCGTTTAATAATAATTGTAGGAATTTTATGCATCATATATGTACTGCATCTACCAGATAAATAGCTAGTTGATTTGCTTAAGAGATTCATCTCGGTAGATAAGCGTCATAACCTCAAATAGATGTTAGAATACGTTGTGTTGTTTTATTGTTTGTACGTAGAATGTTTTCAAATATTATGAATAAAGTAAAAATAAGTATCGTAAGTATTGAATGTAGCTACCACTCCAATTATTGTAAATGCTCCAAATGTATTAGTAGGTGTTGATAATGTTGTACGATGTTTTATTCATGGTATGATCTAATACAATTGGCATTGTTTTAGAGGCCACAAGGAAACGCCATGAGAGCGCCACTACCGAAGATATGAAAAAAGCCATAGGGTTGTACTGGCACCAGCCAAGGCTAGACTTAAAAAGAGTATTTTTCATTTTTATTGGCTTATTCAAATAAAATGATAATAAATACGTTTGTTTTTTATTTAGAACATTTCAATTAAAAAATAGTGATTAATTTGATAAACCTTCAGTATACCTTAAAAGATGCCAGAAGTATTGATTATTAACTTGTATGGTGAGTGTGAAAAAACAAGTTCTTGCCTTTTAGACAACTCTATGTATGTTTCAACTTTTCGTTATCGACGTTATACATTCTAAATAACCAAGAACAATTTTAGTCCATTTTGACAAATTAATAAATATAAAAAAATCTCAATTTTCATATAAATATTTTACAAATATTTTAGAGAAAAATATAGCGCTTACATTAATTTTAAAATATGGAATAAATATTTTAATTGAATATTTTATCTATATTTAGAAAAAAATATGAAAAATATATTCAAAAACCTCTCACGAAAAATATTTATAAAATATATTTTTAAAAATATCTATGTAATATTTCTGGCTGTTAGGGTGGTATTAATTCATATCACTACTTTAGAAATTTTACCTGTCAGTATTCCAGACTACATGAAAAAATTATGAATAATGAATATTCCAGGTTGCATAAATAAATCTTCAAAAAATTTCTTATGCTTAGAAATATTACTTCTAAAAGTAAAATACCTAGTACAGGAATTTTATCAATTTTTTTTATAGTGCATGCTGAACTGGCCACAGATTCATATCAAACTACTTCCAAAACCTCCAAAGAAACAATTGATTTTGACGATCATGCAACTAATATACACAAAAGACAAAACTCTCTGGTATCTCCTGAAGCAGTTCTACCATCCCCAAAAGCTGCAACAAAAACTAACGATAATCTGGACACTCACCAATCCGCACAGACACTCCTGAAAAGGAATAGATTGGAAAAAAAAAATGAGGGAAACAAAAAGGCAATACAACGAAGGTCAGACGCTGGGAAAAGAAAGCTCTTCAGGAAAATGGAATTTGAAATATTCGCAACACAGAGCAAGTATACCTGGTCAAAGTCAATTTTTAACAAGAAAGCGGTTGTCAAAAAACCCTTTATTTCCCATCTGTTGAAGAATTATGTGGTGGCACTGATATCGAAGACATAATAACACAGCTTCAACATGGGTGCATTGAACCAGCTAAGATGTTAAAAAAAGGCATTATATATTATGTTTTGTTTTCTGAGAGATTTCTTGGCACATACAACATATTTTCAGTTCATCCAGGGAAGTTCATGAATACAGATAATTGTCAATAACTTGTGAAAAATACGTAAAAAGCCTTTTTAAAGACTAATGTACCCTTTTTCTCCCCTAGAACAGGTTCGCTCTTAGAATATTTGGTCTTCTTTCGGCTGAAGAAAACCAAAGGTCTGCTCAAAACGTCGTTCATGGATTTATGCAATATATATATATAAAAAGGATATTGATCAAAAAAGCTAAAATAGCATTAAAGCAGCTTTAGCAAATTTAAAAGCTAACCCATATCTTCAACTCCACATGTTTTGGATTGAAAATAAATCATTCTATATACAGGAATATTTTTGAATTGATACTTTACTTTTTCGTTACAAAATTTATTATATATCCACAAAATAAAAATGAATGTTCCTTCTGTAACTATTATTGATTATTTAACTATTTGATACTTTGGACATCATATTATATATAATCCGACAGGCTAATTCTAAATTACCAACAGTTATTTTCCATCGTCTGCTTTTGCTGTAACTTTTGCTCTTTCGATATCTTCAAAAGAATTGCCACTTTACTGGCGATTTGATAAGAAGGTCAGTACTATCGTATACGCATTAAAACATTTTTTACGATATATTTTATCAATGGTAGTTGATCAGAGAATGACTATAACAGCGAATCGACTATTTGTTGGTGAAATTCCACAATAATATTATCAATATCAGCATACTTGAACCTTGTTGAACCTGTTTCAGACTTCTACTGAACACTTACAAAGTGGCTGTTATTGTTAATACTGATTTCGCTACAATTGTTATTTTAAATACATATTTTGACAATAATAAATTCTTTTCCCCGCTTGCTAAACCGATTTACAACACTTGACGAGTTTTATAAATATGCTAAATTTCGTTTACATCAAAAGGTGACAGTCACAGCATTTCTTTAACCAATTAACTCTTGTACTGGTATCTATATGGGTTCTTGAAACATCCATGTTTTTTTTCTTTTCTTAAATTACTTTTGGGGAAAAGCTGTTTTAATTGGTACTGCAATTTATTATAAAACGGGACGGCATAATAGTTTGTGAATCTTTGGCTTGTTGTCCGTTTCAATGCCACATATCGTAAGGAAAACAAAAACGTTGAATATCTCAGCATCTGGTGTCCCGCAAGGACCAAAACTCGGCCCACTTCTTTTTATTTGATTATTATAAATGGTATTCCGCGTATAATTGACTCAGAGAAAGTACTTTTTGTAGACTACATATAAATATATAGTAAAATCAATAATTTCAGATCACTTCAATAGTATATTAAAGTACGAGTTTCATAAGGCATGATTTTGTCGCACGAGTTCAAGTTTAGAAAACGAGCCGCAGGCGAGTTTTCTAATGAACGAGGGCGACCAAAAAATCCTTATGAAACGAGTCCTTTATACTATTTTTTCTATTTTGCATTATAAATTGATAATAAATACTTAATAAAAATCTCATTAAAAATGTTGAGTTTTATTTTTATATGAAGTTGGTCACATTGACATACGATTGACATTTGACGAATTCAAAATTCAAATTCGGCTATTTAAATTGTTTAAATAATATATTTCATAATATAGTCTCTGTAGACTGTGAAAAATGAGTGATACTGAGACAAATTTATCTTGTACGCCACCACAACTGCGTGAAATTGCGGATAACGCGGTCATAAATTTATTACCGAAAAAAAACCAAAGCAGTATATGAAAAATGCTACCATCAATTTGAACTATGGGCTGTACAGAATAATGTCAACACAATATCTGAAAACATTTTAATTGGCATATTTTGAATTACAAGGTAAAAATAAGAAATCTTCTACTTATGATCTATGTATTCCATGCTTCGTTCTTGCTTTTCCATTTATAAAAATACAGACATATCAAAATATATTAAATTACAAGCCTATTTAAACGATTCTCTGAGGGATACGAGGCTAAGAAATCTAAAATTTTATGCATTGAAGATATTAATAAATTTATAGAAGAAGGTTCTGACGCATTGTATTTAGCAATAAAGTACGATATTATTTGCAAAATGTAATTTTTATGTAATGGATTTAATTTAGATCGTTTTAATAATGGGTTACACAGGTGCCTGTAGACGAGATGAATTAACAAATATGTCCATACAGATTTAGAATTTAAGAGTGATATTATTTTGGTGACAGTACCTAAAACAAAAAATAATATCGTAAGAGTTTTTGCAATTACGGATGAAAGATGGATTACTTTTAATTAAAAAATATATCGCCCCGCGACCAAAAAATATTAATTCATTCAAGATTCTTCCTTACATATCGCAATGGTTATTGTATATCGGCCCCGATTGGAATTAATACGATTGGCAAATGCCTAAATTAATAGCTGATTTTCTAAATTGCCCAATTCAGAGCTTTATACTGGACATTGCTTCAGACGTTCTAGTGCTACACACTTAGCAGACGCAGGCAGTGATTTGCTGACTATAAAACCGTCATGGTGGATGGAAGTCATCTGCGGTAGCTGAGGGTTACATCGAAACATCTATGAAAAGTAAAGTGGCTGTAGAGTGCACAACTTATCAGGGCCAAGTACATCTGGTCATTCTAGAGTTATATCATCGAATGATTCTCAATCACAAGAGTCTACCATTAAAGCCAATAACATAACTCAGCAAAACTTTGTTACGAAGAATTTGCCTGGCATAACAATACATGCTCAAGATACTTGTTCCGTCAGTGTAAATGTATACAGTAATTCCACGTTTCATAACAATAACAATGTAAACTAAATTTGTATAGAATTTTTGATTAAAGTATTTACAATTTACATGCATTAAACGTCAATTTTGCTTTCTGTCATAATGTATTTAATACAGCCAACCTATAGAAATGAAAAAAGGCGTATCACAATGAAGCACTTTTCGATACGCAAAAGCGTGTTACAATTGCGTTTTTATGTACGCAAAATAGAAAAAACTTTTTAAACTGTTATTCCTTGGTTTAAAGCTACGAATACGCATATTAGGTAAATGTGGTGACTATAATTTGCTGATGTTTTGAGGCACCCCGCCGCAATTGAAAATTTCTGTATTTAATTATTGATTTCTTAAATATGTAATATTTTCTAAAGGATGGTGAACAATTTGATATCACTGTTGTTGTTGTAAGCTTTAAATTATGTGGTTAAATTTCCTCACAGACATTTCGGATAGTTTCAGTATGTATGGGGACGATTT
The DNA here is from genome assembly GCA_004143645.1 of Protaetia brevitarsis. Lineage (NCBI taxonomy): Eukaryota > Metazoa > Arthropoda > Insecta > Coleoptera > Scarabaeidae > Protaetia > Protaetia brevitarsis. The sequence goes on from RXPK01000033.1 coordinate 2,297,471, forward strand.
GTAAATACTAAATACTATTTTTTAGGTGGGGTTAATTAATGAATTAAATCTGGAGACCGCGGTGGAAAGTCTACTATTCGATTATCAAAGCATTCATACAATAATTCTATCGTTTCCATTGCCCTATGGGGTGCTGTACATCAATACATGTGTATTTTATTTGTCACTATCAACATGATATTTTGAATAAATGGTATCATGGCTTGCTAGAGGGAAAATTTGTATCTCTATAAGCAGTAAACTTAGACATTGTTTGTTGATATTGAAAATAATAACAAGGTAAATTCGTATTCCAATCCTTTTTTATTTACCTTGTTATTATTTTCAATATCAACATACATTACACCAATCCCCTGGGACACTATAGTTTAGACATTGTTGTTTGATGACGCATTTTTTTCCCATATGTTTTTAAATCTGAATGTAATTTTTGCGGGATAAAACAAAATATAAAATACGAAATCTGGTATTTATACAACCTTAATTAATATTAAATTACCCATATAATCAAATGCCAAATTCAACTGATGCATCGAATAGATGTATGCTTCCATCTTTCGCCTCGCGTCATTCAATTTAAACCCACTGGTCTTTGGTGATTTTATTGAAACAGAATTAGAAAAAAAAATCACCTATGGAATAACATTCATATGCCAATTTCACAATTTTATTAGTTTCCTTGAGAAAACACTAAAAACTACAGGATATCTTTTTTTTTTTTTTTTCATCTTCACAGACCTTGATAGATATATACGCATGCGCCACAGTAAAAGATTAATTTCATGTAGGTAATACAATTTAAATAAATTAAGACAGATTCCTTCCATCACATTTACGACAATCATTTAATGACCCTCAGATGTTTACGTATTTAATGTTGGGAACGTCTAAAGTTTACATACATACATATTCTATGTATAGGAACGTTTTAAATTTCGTGCTTGTTATTTCAAGATACGGCCCATCCCAGTTGCAAGGCAACCTCGTTTTAGGCAACAAATTAGTGAAGTGAACGAAAAATTTCGCTCTAGGTTATATATGAAGTAATTAAATATTGCAGGGATAACCTCGGTTATGATACGTCAGTATATGGTGAACCAATGATGAAGTAATTAGTAATCGTTTAAGGGGAATGCACAACAGGTCTTTGATGAGGTATTTACAGAAAAAAAAATTTCATTCGGGATACTATTAAAATACCAGAAGTCGGGCGATCTTCTAGAACGTGTTCCTTGAAGAAGGTGGATTAGTAAGTTGTTCTATTCACCCTGAGAGATGCCATTTGTAGAATGTACAATACGCCTCTGGTAGTAGCTATCTTTTGTTTTTACCTTGTTGAATCGGAAAAAAATGTTGAGTAATGAACTTGAATATTAATAATTGTTTAATTCCTTCTAATTTTTTTTTTTAAATTTCTAATTTCTTTAAAACGTCTTTTTTTTTTTTCTTTTATTTTATATTTTTTTCCAATAATTTTAACATCTTTTTTTTATATTTGTTAATTGTTTTTAAAACAATTAAACATTTTTTTCATTTTTTTCTTTCATTTTTTACATTTTATAGTTTTTTTTTCTATTTTTTCACTTCTCTTTTACAATCGTTTGCTTTTCCAATTAATTTTTTATTACTTTTTACCTCTTTTTAGTGCTTTATTTTTCTTTTAACCGTAATAGTTTCTAGCATTTTCCTTTTTTTTTAAATTTCTTCGCATTTGTTTACCGATTATTATTTAACGATATTTACAAATTCTTTACGTTTTTTGACACTTATTTCCAAGCTTTGCATCCATTTTCCTTTCTGTTAGCTTTTTTGCAATTTATTTATTTTTTAATTTTTTTTTGAATTTTTTTTTTTCCATTTTTCTAACTTTTTTTTAACATTTTCTCATTTTTTATTTTCTGCTAATTTTTATTTCTTTCTACGTTTGCTTTTTCAATTATTGTTTTATTACTTTTTTCCCAAACTTTGTAGGTACCTCTTTTTAACGCTTTTTATTTTCCTTTTAACCATAACAGTTCCTAGCATTTTCCATTTTTTAACACTTCTTCGCATTTGTTTACCGTTTATTGTTTAACGATATTTTCAAATTCTCTACGTTTTTTAACATATTAATTTTTTTTCCAACCCTTGTACTCTCTTTCAAACAATTTTTTCAAATACTTGTTTTTCTAATTTTTTTTCCATCTTTTTTACATTTATTTATTTTTCAAAATTCTGTAACAGTTATTCCTAAAGCTTGCACCCATTTTCCTTTCTTTTAGCTTTCTGGCATTTTTTTATTTTTTTTATTTTTCTAACTACAGTCAAAAAAATTACTGTAAAAGCAAACAATTGTAAAAAAAGATACAAAAAAATAGAAAACGTAAAAAAGGTAAAAAAAACCTTTTTTACGTTCTCTATTTTTTGTTTTTTCTATTTTTTAACGTAAAAAAGGTAAAAAGACATTTTTTACGTTTTCTATTTTTTTTTGTTTTTTTCTATTTTTTTTTATTTCTTTTTTTACAACTGTTTGCTTTTACAGTCATTTTTTTTATTACTTTTTCCCCCAAACTTTGTACCTCTTTTTAGCGGTTTCTTATTTTTTGTTTTAAACGTAACATTTGTTTACTTTTTATTGTTTAACGATATTTTCAAATTCTCTACGTTTTTTGACATTTCAATTTTTTTTCCAACCCTTGTGCTCTCTTTCAAACAATTTTTTCAAATACATATTTTTCCCATTTTCTTACATATTTTTTGCATTTATTTATTTTTCAAAATTCTGTAACAATTATTTCCAAACCTTGCACCTATTTTCCTTTCTTTCCAACTTTTTGGCATTTTTATTATTTTTTTATTTTTTAATTTTTTAATTTTTTTACTCTTTTTTTACATTTTCTCATTTTTTTTTATTTTTCCATTTTTTAAACTTCGTTGCATTTGTTTACCTTTTATTGTTCAACGATATTTTTACTTTTTTTTTACTTTTTATTTTTTTTTCTGCAAACCGTGTACCCTTCTTTTTAACACTTTTTTTTCAAATAATTCAAACAATTTTTTTACATCTTTTTTACATTTGTTTATTTTGTTTAATGTTTGGAATAATTTTTCCAATCTTTGCACCTCTTTTTAACATTTCTTATTTTATATGTTTTTTGCACTTGTTTGGTTTTTAGTTTTTTTTTTTTTTCGTGTTTTTATTTTTTTACCGTTTTATTTATTTTTTCTCATTTTTTTTCAAGTTTTTTATTCTCTTTTAACAATTGTTTGCATTTCCATTTTTTTTAACAATTATTTCCAAATTTTACACCTATTATAAATCTATTTATTATCTTTTGCAGTTGCTTATTTTTTATTTATTTTTCTAACATTTTTTGGTTTTTTTTTATTTTTAGCTCTTTTTTACTTTTTCTCATTTTTTACATTTGTTTATTTTTTTCAATTTTTCTGACCTTTTTTCGTTTTCTTTTTATTTTGTACCCCTTCTTTATATTTTCTTATTTTTCCCAAGTTTTTTATTTCTTTTTTACAGTTATTTGCTTTTTCATATTTTTACCTTTTTTGATATTTTAATTATTTTCTCCAAACCTTGTATCATCTTTTTAACAATTTTCTCAAACATCTTCCTTTTTCCAAAATTGTTCACCACTTTTTTACGTGTATTTTTCTAGTATTCTTACAAATACTATTTCCAAACTTCACACCTCATTTAATCATTTAATATAAGAAAAGCACCTCCCTACATTTTAGTATATTTTTCCCCTTGGCCAGTTATGATTATTCTAAATCTATAAATATAAGCTTAACGTAAAATTGAATGGTACACAATTATTTAATACAAAATCAGTCGTATTTTAAAATTCACCAACATGTTAGAAATTTTCAAAACTGATAACCTAAGGCTGTCTGACTGTATAATATTAGTATTGATAATCTGATACAAAATAGCTATTTTGTCTAAAGAACTTCTATTTATCTTCCTATTACGTCTTACGTTCCCTATATGCGTATATTGCTTACGTCACCAAATTAAATGCGTAAATCAAGATATCCTAAATTTATATTTAAAAGATCAAAAGTGCCTTGAAAAATCACTCATTCAAGTTTAATTTAGCTGATCTTTGCTCTCCTATCTCGATTAGGCAGGTCAGTCATTTCGCAAACCGTTAAACGATACTGCGAATTAATATAATCGAAATCATATTGCTCAAGTAATACAATTATGTTTTCTAAATAAACAGATTATATTAAAATTTTACTACAACCTGCATAATAAAATATAAAATAATATGACTATATATTTATGTAAAATAAAACAATATTTTTTAATTATGTGTTATACTTAGAACATCTTGCATTTTAGTATAATAGAGATAGTTAATATTCCTAACTGGCTCCTAATAATGTTAAAGCGAAACTGAAGAAAACGCAGTCACAAACCGTGAAAAAGCAACATGAACGTGGAAGAACATTATTAAAATAAACGCTGATCTAAAATTACCTTTTCTTAGTTTGTAACATAATTGTAAACATTGGAAACGAGTTTTATTATAGGCTGATACAATAAATATGTTTAGCTGATGCAATTAATAAAACATATAAAATATTATTATGTATCTTCAAGGTAATATTAATGCTAGTATAATAGTATTAAACGAGCGACATTCTTTGCTAATACAACTGCATTTTTTCGTTGGCACCTCTGCTTTATAAGTAACCATACATATTATTGCACTAGGTATTTTATTTAACTACAAGGTTATTCTCTAAATAATACATATTCATTTAAGATTGTGCCACTTGCATCTATGTATTCATATTATTACATATTTCATTAAAAAAAAGCCCTATAATGGATAAAAACTGCAATATAAAACGACTTATCTGTAGTTGTTAGGCAGATATTACACTATAAACGTGTACTTTGTTGATTATGTTTTAAATTAAAGCCAACAAGAATTATATTAAAAAAAATTTTGTACCTTGTAACTTAAAAACAAAAAGCAATCGGACATTAGTGTTTATGAATTTCTTTTGTTATTTCTTGGTCCTCTATCACATGTTGCTATGCATTGTAGTTTTTTCTATGTCGCCCTGTATATTAAATTCGAGAAAGTTTGTTTGCTTTATCCAAAGATGAATTACTCACGCTTAGAATAACATGTGTAGGTATTAGATTTATTTTTTTTTACGGATATTTGACGAAAGGTAACAAAGTATGCACGCGCAACACACATAACGTATACTTGTGAGCTTACTTTCGATTTTACTCTCGCTATGGTGAAAATATCCTTCAACTTGACCTTTCTGACTGCCGAAACAGCTATAAATTTTATTTTCAGCAGATATTTCAAACCGTGCACGAATGTATGAAGTAAGTATCTGTATATATGTATACGTGAACTTGTGTGTACTAACTGAGAAAAGAAAAAAAAATAACGTTGCATATGTGTCGTTATAAGTACACAAGTAAATATACAGGTGGGCCACCACATTCGCGTCGGTTTATATACGGAAAGTGGTAACATCATTTTCAATTTTTTTTTAAGTCAACAGGTTCAGAAGGACTACATTTAAAATTATTTTGAAGTATACAGAGTGACTCAAAGAAAACTTACACACCAAAGTTGTGAAAATTATTCGTAATATATATATACATAATATTATATAATATTATAAAAATACTTCGTAATTCTATGGTACTATCACACTTTTCCTATTGTTTATATAGTTCATTTACTATAACAGACGAGGTACTACGTGAGTCAGTTTGCTATGGCGTCACGACCGTGTTGCAAATTTTCTATTCCTCAAAACGTAAACAAACCGTTAGGTTATTTAACTGTCAAACATTTTTGACAGGTGAATAAACAAACTCTTAAAAATAACATTTACCGTCAATATTAGTGATGATTCTTTTTGAAAATCAGAATTTAAAGTATGTTAATCATGATAGCAGTAGAAAAAATAACAAAAAAGCACAAGTGAGTACAATAAATTTAATCGGGACCATTATCACTTAAAGTATTCACAGTGTAACAATTAGTATGTAAGTTTCTTCTCTATCGAAACCAATCTCTCTGATTTACTACTTCTGAATTTCGTTTCCAATATGTTGTACACCAAGTACGTTAAATTTCCAGACTAATTTAATTCAATCCGCTTCATACAATTGCATGCATCCCTCAGATCTGCCATATTTCATCCATCGTTTCGTAACAAACTTCCTTTACTTTGAGAACAAATAATATATACCACAACAATATGTTTCAACCATAGAAATGTCTTTTTCTTTAAGAGCACTGTTCAAAATGTTTAATGTGTTATGTTAGTCTGAAAAATATATGTGAAGGAACCACTTCTGTAAACAATATTTGTATATACTCACTGTTTTCGTACATATCATAAATTGTGTTTCCAATAGCACATTGACAATGAGTAGAATAATCAATTTTTACAACATTTATTTCGTATGCATTTTCGTTTTGGGTTAGTGGATGTAATTCCTTGTTTACTCATGGATCAAATTTTGCTTATACTTGCAACATGAATGTTTAGAACACTCGTTACTCTCTAAAAACGAAATACTGTAAAGAATATGACATTTAAAATATATGGATTTTATACTCCTCGCACGAAAGTTAACGGGAGTATAGCCCGTTGTTCCCGCGTTCTGCGTCGAAATACACGATTAACGAAACTATTAACTCCTTCGATTGTTTACACAATGGTTTCGGTATGGTTTAGTTGTAATAACTACTTATTTTAAATAAATATATACCAAGTATAAACGCAAATTCCCACACTTTACTGCAAATGCAGAATATAACCCTTTGACAGTTGACTGCTATAACTAAATTGGTGGAAATACATTGGGAAGATCTATCTAAGCATGCAATTTAAAAAGCAGTAGGCACCAACGTAGTATCTTTAATTGAACGTGAATAAGTTATACAGGCTATTCCACGTAACTGGTTCATTAAAAGTTTATGATGTTCTATTATTTACTTAGATTTGAGATTTTGGCATCAGTATCTGTTCGATTGGAACTATAAATGTAAAATACCTTAACCAAAATATCACTTCCGGTTGATCGGAAATGGATGTCAACTTTGTTATTTTAAATAGAATGATATAATTTTTTATTCATTTTTGGATCCTACAACTATAAATACGCCAGTTTTCATTAGCTATTCCTATAGCTACATGTTGCCGTTTTTGAGTTATTTAAGTTTTTCTTTTTTTTTAGCCATAATCATTGCATTATTGAGAAATTAATATCTCGGTTAATACTGCAAGTAGAGACTCCAAATTTGCTATGTTGTGAATGTAGATATTACTCTAAGAAAATATGTCACTTTGTTCCTCAGTTTTAAACACCCTGTATGTTAGAATGTAAAGTGTGCGTACCGTTTCTTAGAGTTATATCTACATTCATAACATAGCGAATTTGGACTCTCTGCTTGTAGTATTAACCGAGATATTAATTTCTCAATGATGCAATGATTATGATTAAAAAAAAAAAAACTTAAATAACTCAAAAACAGCAACATGTAGCTATAGGGAATAGCTAATGAAAACTGACGCATTTATAGTTGTAGAATCCAAAAATGAATAAAAAATTATATCATTCTATTTAAAATAAGAAAGTTGACATCCATTTCCGGTCAACCGGAAGTGATATTTTGGTTAAGGTATTTTACATTTATAGTTCCAATCGAACAGATACTGGTGCCAAAATCTCAAATATAAGTAAATAATAGAACATAATAAACTTTTAATGAACCAGTTACGTGGAATACCCTGTATGTTAGTTGGTTATTTTAATAACATGGTATTGCATGGCCCGAATTTGCAAGTAATGACGTACCTCGTCTGTTATAGTAAATGAAGTATAGTTTATGCTTACAATTGTTTAGATATTTACAGAGACGATTAGATCAATCCATAAACCGCTTAAAGTGGTCCATCGTTGCCAGCGACTTTTTAATTTACCCTGAATAGAGTTCAGCCACTATAGCCAGCGTTATGCGACACAACCGATCGACTGACGGACAATCTATATAAAGCAACAACGACCCAATACCATATACAATATAAAATAAGTACGCTTACTAATAGAGATATAAAAATGTGCCTCTATGAAATATGCAACGCCGCTTATAAAAATTATGTATAGCGCGGCCATAAACGGCAACGGGTTTCCTTGAATAGCCTGAACGTTGGCTCGCAAAAAAATCGAAAATAAATAAATACGATTGTCGTCCACAGGCCGTTTGGCGAAGGGAAGAGAGCCGGAGCGGAGGTATGTATGTATAACGTTTTCTGATGTAGGATAACGAATCCGAATCAAGTGTGCCGTGCTTTGTTCGCGATACTGCGCGCCGGCCGGCGGCGGCTTCACGTTTAAAATGTCTAAAAGGGAAATTCAAGTTTATCCGCCGTGATTGTCAATAAGGAATACACTGGAAGGATGCACGCGCATAAAAGTATTATACGCACAACGGGCATACATATGTATGTATGCTTCTGGAGCTCCGAATAGTATAAGTATAGATAGTGAAATGTCATTTGAAAGTGCGTGCTGATATGTGGGGAAATATGGATCTCACATTCTGAGGCGAAGCGTTAAATAGTCTTAAACCCAAAACATTTGGGGAATTTTCACGTATCTTTAATGTATGGAAAGGAATATGAAAATTTGATTTAAGTCTGGTGTTCCGTGCATGGAAATCACTGATTCGGAAGAATTTATTTTTATTTTTATATGTATAATTTATTAATTCATATATACTATGAGATTCAAAAAGATTGTCAATTCCGCTCTTATAGATAATAACAGAGTGTAGGTATATGCCGCGTGTTTGTAATGAAGGTTTGAACTAAGTCAGTGTTGGAACACAAGAAAGTAAACGGATCTGTCATAAATAAGGAAAACGTAACCTATATTTGAACTCGCATTATAATAAACGACTATGGATTGGTGTTTCTGCTTGTAAAAATGAAATGTAATTAATTTAACTTTACTAAATTATGATTTTACAATTCAGTACTAACTGGTGTTTAACTAAATTTATTTATTACTTTAAATTATAACATACAATTAGTATAATTATTAAGTGACAAAACTGCATCTCTCAGCTCTTCTATGGTATGCATGCGGTTTCTATAGATCCTATTTTTTAGATAGCCGAACATGAAGTAATCTACTGGGGTTAGATCAGGCGATGTTGGTGGCCATCTTTGTGCTCTAACGAACCTGTCAGCAAAAAACTGTTGAAGATATTGGCAGGTTTGTCGAGCAGTATGTGCTGGAGCATTATCGTGCTGAAAATAACCTGCTTCAAGCTCATTTTCTTGTAACTCTGCAATAAACAATTCCAACATCTGTTGGTAACGTTGGCTGTTACAGTTTTCCTCGAAGAAAATTGGCCCTATTATTCGTTGCCTGGACGTAGCTAACCAAACTCCAACTTTTATGGGATGCAATTGCGTTTCTCGAAATTCGTGTGGATTTTCTGCAGACCAGATACGATAGTTTTGTAAATTGCTATAGTCTGTTAGATGAAACCAGGCTTAATCCTAGAAAAATGATTTGTTTAGCAAGTCATCGTCCCTTAAATTGTTATTAAACCAATGACAATATTCGAATCGCCTATCGTGATCTAATGGTAATAATTCCTGTACCCTAGAAACTTTATAGGGATGAAAATGTAACTTTCTTTTGACAGCTTGTTGCGCTGAAGTGTATGATAAGCCTATACAATTATAAGATGTAATACACTATTTCACTTAATGTTAATATTGATTTTTTACCTGTTTGTTGAGCTATTACCATAGATAAATTCCCTTATTTTCTTACAGTATTCAGAAATACTATTGTTGGTGATATTAGATGTAAATATAAACGATTTGAAAAAAATTATAAGATAAATAATCGAAAGATACTACAACACGAACGCCAATGTCGCTAAATGTCAAGAAAATTCATTTAATGTATGAAAATTTGTATGTAGCTAACTTCACTCATTAAATTGGTAATAAATATAGATAATTTTTTCCAGAAAACAGTTTTTTTTTACGACAATCATTTTGAATCTCATAGTATGTACAGATGGTACCGGCAGTATTCTAATTTTTTTAAAGTACTGCCTACATGACTCACTCCTCTTAATACCTGCGATACACCGTATTATTCTTTTTTGCGCCAAGAATACATCGCTGCTAGCTGAAGACGCATCCCAAAGAGTGATGCCATATGATAATCTATTATGTACGTCGGCGTAATAAAATGATAATAAGCTGTTAAAATCAACCACTTGCTTTAAATTTCTCATTTGATAACATAATGAGTTCATTTTCCTTTTTAGTTGATTACAATGTGAATTCCATGTTAATGTTGAATCAACATTTATCCCTACATACTTTATTTCTTCCACACTCTCAATTTCTTTATTTTTGGCGAATACATGTACGTCTAGGTTTTTTTTGTTGTGTTACATTATGGAAGATTACAAATTTGTTTTTTTTCAGCATTTAAATATAATTTATTATTGGAAAACCATGTTGTAACATTTTCCAATAATATTTTCACTCTCAGTAATATTATCACCAGATACCACTGTACTGATATCATTAGCATACATTACTACACTGTAACAAATTACAGTAATTTTGCCATGGTAAATCAGGAATATTACATATAATAACGTTGTGAATTTACCACAATAAATCATGTAAATTTTGTTTTACATGTTTTTTTCTAGGATATATAACATGGAAAAAGAAGTGTCGGTAAAATTTATAGCTTTTTCATGTAAATTTAAGATGTAACAAAAATTCAAAAGGAAAATACAGGAAAAAAACATGTACAATTTTGTATTTACTCTCAAAATTTACTTAAAAGTGTAAAATTGTCATTTTTTTGGGGTATTTAGTGCACTTTAAAAGTAATTTTACTAGTGAACTATTAATTTTGCTGTAAAAATATGAGGATCTTTTATATTTATTTGTTTTTACTTGAATTTTCGGGTAAAACTATAGATATCATGGAAAATACGAAATTCATACGCCACAATGTGATTGGTAACTGGATTATTTATCTGTGCGCGTAGGTAATTCTATTCGTTTGTCGAACTTATTATTGGCTCAATGATATCATGTACGTCACAAACAATCGTAGGTTTCGCGTAAGCGTGTTCATTCTTGATCCCTGGTTGAGCGATTCAGTATGACCTATTAGGTGTTATAAAAGAATTAGGTAAGTTGCTTGCTCTCTTTATAAAAACACATATGCAAATTACTTCAGTGTTCGGTAAATATAGAGTTCATACAAATATTACATAGGAATTTTAACAGGACAATCTTTGAAAAACACATCAGCATGTGAAATTTACTAGATGGTAGAAATTTTACCTTATGAAGCAAATTTACCTGTAAAATTGTAGGCAACTTTGTTACCAACGATTTTACATGTAATTTTATTGCAACTTTTTTTACAGTGTACGCGTAAATCAGAAAGAAAGCTGATTACATCATTAACAAAAATAATAAACAGCACGGGGCCCAAAACGCTTCCCTGGGGAATCCCCCTTTTAACAGGTAAGTCAGACGACTTAATGTTATTCATACGGGTTTCGGTTTTTATGTTTAACACTTACAAATTGAGTTCACTCATCTAGGTATGTTTTGAACCATTGAGCTACAACCCCGCGGATGCCATATACTGTTCTAATTTGGTCAACATCATATTATGATCCACACAGTCAAAAGCGCGACTTAAATCGCAAAATATTCCAACTGGCAGTTCCTCATCGTCTAGGTGTCTTACTATATATTCATAGAAAGTATGAATCGCTGTTAAGTGTCGAGCAGGCAACTCGATAGCCATGCTGATTGGCTACCAAAACATTATTTTTATCTAAGTGTGAAAGAAATCTATTTAGCATAGCGTATTCGAAGACCTTTGAGAAACTTGGTGAAATTGCTACTTGTCGATAATTTTCAAAATTTAATCTAGAACCTTTCTTATGGAGCGGAGTAACCTTGGACAACTTTAATTTTTGGAGAAATATTTCAGTTTCAAAACATAAATTAATTAAGAAGGTTAAAGGTTCAATTATTGAGTTCGAAACTCTTTTCAATAAATTACATGGGACTTCATCATAACCCGCTGAAAAAAATGAAAAAACCTCTTGAATCAAAATGCTTACGGTTTTCTGTCAATCTGCATAGTTTTCAAATTCAAAATAAAGAGGACTTGAATCAACTATCAATATCTTTCACTGTTTCAACGAAAAATATATTATTTCCGAAGAAATGCGTGAATTTAAAATTATATTCCTTTTCAAAGGAAAACACCAAATCATGTTCGCTATATAGAAAACGCAAAAACTTTTGGTTTAATGCAATTCCTTTTAAATGAAAAGGATATTTCTCTCAGTGTATGATCCTACCTCTCGTATATCGATATATAGAATGAGAAAAATAAAAAGAAATAAGTTGAATTTACCCCGTGACAAACTACTCACTACGCTAATTTAAAAATTAATGATTGCCCTTTTTGCAAACGCATTAGTTGGAAAGTTAGTTGTTAGATGGCGCACAAATAGTGAGAAGTTGGATAAGACTGAATTTTTATAATATTTAGACAACGAATATTTTTTTATCACTGTCTTGCAACCAGAATCAGATGGTTTGTTTTTCTCTAGAAGACCAGAAAAGAATCTCCTTCATTAATTCAAGCAATTTGTTGATAAAAGTAACAGAATTATTTGATTAAGCAATCTTTCGCTCCAAATAATGAAATTAAAATTGCGTGTTCCTTTTTCTTCCTTCAAGTTACCTTATTTATAGAACATGCTCTCTGTACTGGCAGACCACACACCCACCAAAAAACAGAAAAAGCACTCGTCTACTTGCAAAAAAAAATATCGTATTTTTGACATATATCTTTAACAGTTCAGTTGCATAACATTGCAGTTCTCAATGTCAACCGCTGCCACACACGTGGAATCTTGTGTTGGTATTGTAGATCGTATGTCTCACATGTAGCGGAACAAATGTTGTTAGATTTTTTTTGCCTAAATGTCAAAACTTTAAAAACACGCCCGCTAACCTTACAGCGCTCAAAAAAAAATTGACACCGAATTTATTGTCGCAGATGTAAACCTATGCGAATTTGCAATTATAATTATGATAGTAAAATTTTTCAGGATAGTTTAATTGAAATCGTATGAATATGAATGAAGCAGAGTGTCACTTCCTCACATCATGAACGGTTAACGTCGAGAATTGTTAACCCCACAAGAGGTCCCACATTTCAGGATATGTTTGGGAAACGCTCTTTTAATTTTGGACCTATGACAAATTATCGCGAATTAATTTGTCGTTGTAATTTAGATATTTTCTGTTTAATTGGCGATACGGGATTATATCATGAAGTAACTAAGAATAAACGTGACGTGTGCTCCTGTGCTCCATGACCAGGAACTCGCGTGAATTAATGTAAGGTAATAAGTTACAAGAGAACAAGACAGATAAATTTAAATAATCTCCTATATTGGATCAAGATAGGATTCGAGTTAATTTAACAATGTCCCACGAGAAGTTAGCCTAAATCATTTATGATCCTATTTAACACAGATGGATTGAATGATACAACTGAAGGATTGTGACGTGGAATTTTCACCAAATGTGTACAATTCTAATTTATATCTAAGGATTTGCGAAGAAATGTGAGAAATGCTATGATGAAAATATTATTCTGAATAACTGGGGAAGTAATGTAAACATTAGATAAGATCTGCAAGGATTGCAAGCTTTTTAGAGTGAGAGATTAACAAATTAATTTATATAAAGTGCATATATTCTATTTTTTGCATATCTTTAATTATAGTCTATATGTAGACGTATTACACTAATTGAAGTTAATTAGCGCTAATTAGTGATTGCATATATTGCATATTTAAGCATTTCTATACATATTTTTACAAAAGTTGCATATATTGCATATTTAAGCTTTTTCTTATCCTTTCTTTTAGTAAAAATTCCTAGTAATTCCTAATGTAGATCGACAACCGACAATTCTCAAAACGATAAATCTTTTACATTGGTTTCTCTAATACTTTTTTCCAAGAACTACACATGTTTAATTTCGCCTAGCAGAAGAGATGTGGTAAATACGTTTTATTATTATTAATTCCCAAATAAACTATTCATTCATTGAATATCTTTGAGCGGAACAGCATGTAATTGTGTTACGTTTTTAAATACTGTGCGTACATACAATGAGTATAGCGAACAAAATTTCTTTATGGATTAAGCCATATCTTGAACTGATAAAGGATGGCGACAAAATATTTTTGTCGAGCCTGCAGTAAACTGGTAAGTTTAATTTTACTAAAAGCTTTACAATTATTTTTAAATTCTTCAACTGTTGATATAAAATGACAATTGTTGTTGTAGGTGTCTTCTGAGAGAAAATACCTGATTGATCAACACGCTAAAACTCCATCACATATTGAAAAATGTGAAAAACTAAAGCGATCTGCATGTGTGCAGCAATTTATACGTCAATGTGTAGCATCAACTTCACGAAACTCAGAACAAGAAGAATATAATACGGATCTGTGTAATGCATTAATTTCGTCTAACATAACATTAGCAAGATTAAACAATGTTAATTTGAAATCATTTCTGCAAAACTATTGCAAACATAATACACCTGACGAAAGTGCCTTACGAAAAAATTATGTCACATCTTGTTACCAGCAAACAATAGCAGAAATTCAACAATTGGTAGGGAATATTTTTATTTATATCATGGTAGATGAAAGTACGGATAAGTGTGACCGTTATATTGCCCATTTGTTAATAGGAATTCTTCATGAAGATATTGTAGGTAAATCATATTTAATTTATTGTAAAGAACTTCAAAAAACAAATAATGTGACAATTGGCCAATTCGTTCAAGAAGGTTTATCAAATTCCTTTTTACCTGAAAGTATACCTTGTGAAAAAATTTTACTATTGTTGTCCGACGCTGCACTATACATGATAAAAGCCGTACAAAATTTAAAAAGATTTTATAGTAACATTATTCATACCATTTGCTTAGCTTATGGGTTCAATCGTGTAGCCGAAGACATTAGGAATCAATTCCCTTTGATTAATTATTTAATTAGCAATGTCAAAAAAAGGATTTTTAAAAGCACCTTTACGAATCCAATTTTATAAGGAGCGACTTCCCGGTATTAAGTTGCCTCCTGATCCGATTATTGCGAAATGGGGTACATGGTTAGAGGTTGCAATTTCTTTCACCGATAATTTTGAAGGAATAAAAAATGTAATTCTTGAAATCACTGCTGACTGCATTGCTCTAGAAAACTGCAAAAAGATAGTAACATCAACAGAATTGCTACAAAACCTTTTGTATATTAAGTCAAATTGTAGCTTTGTTTCAAGTTCCATTCGTAAACTAGAAACGCAAGGGATGTTGCTCTCGGAATCAGTCGAAATAGTAGACGAATTTGATATGCTATGTAAGAAGGTTAAGGGTACAATAGGTAATTCTGTACACGATAAATTTAAAAAAGTGATAAATAAAAATACGGGGTGTTTGAAATTGAAGAAAGTTAAGAAAATTTTGGAAGGTGAAACAGTAAACGATTTCGACTTTAATTTAGTTTAGAATGTATTGCAAAGTTAAAAAATGCACCAATTATATCTGTGGATGTTGAAAGAAGCTTTTCTATTTCGAAACATATGTATTCTGATAGAAGACAAAACTTTCTTTTACACAATTTTGTTAAACATTTAATTATAAATTGTTTTAGAAATATGTTGTGAAAAAATTTTGTGCAATAAAGTTAATGTTTAAATTTCTGCTCTTATTTATTTTATGTAAAAATTTTGCATATTGTCGCAATTTTTTGCATATATGCCTCAGGTTTACGCATATTTTCTAAAAAATCGATGCATACCCCAGTGACCAACTATATGTATTTCATATTTTATAAATATTTAAAAAATATTAAATCTTTCTTGAATATTAGTTATATTAATATAATATGCATAAAATATATTAGGAAAACATTTAAAAAATATATATGTTATGTAGCATTAATAATATTTTATTGCAAATGTTTTCTCAATATATTTTTCATAACTCTGCGAGACTATTCTGCTTTGTATTTCTGTAAATATTTATTTCATATAACAAAAAAAAGATTGAATTTTGCTTTTGTACATTTGGTACGTAGGACGAATAATATAAAATGGGTAAAATATGCATACATACTAAGTAGGTATGTACTTATTTAAAATGATAGTTTAAAGATTAAATTAGATAATATATATCTACTATGATTTAATGAGTATCTAAGTTGAGCTCTGTAACTTTTCTATTAATATATCTGCGTTTTGTATTATATTATTTGTAATATTTGTAAGTTGCGAAGGTCAACACAACACCTCTATTCATTACGGTGCCGGTGTTGTATGATTTAGTACTGTTTATGCGTCTATGGATTAGGTACATAGAATGCATACGCGCACGTGCGTATCATCAACATTTTCATTCGTTTGTCCGTTACATGTTATAGTTTATAATAGTATACGATTAGGGCAGATTAGGGTTAACTGTGTAATTAATTGTTGCGGGGTGTGTTTTAGTTTTTGTGGTGACTACGAGGTAAGCAAAACTTTGAACATGTCATGGCAATTATAAGATAATTGGAATGCTCAATATCGCTATGTACAGAAATCGTTTAATAATATAATTGTAGGAATTTTATGCATCATATATGTACTGCATCTACCAGATAAATTGCTAGTTGATTTGCTCAAATAGAGGTTAGAATACGTTGTGTTGTATTATTGTTTGTACGTAGAATGTTTTCAAATATTATGAAATAAAGTAAAAATAAGTATCGTAAATATTAGAATGTAGCTACCACTCCAATTATTGTAAATGCTCCAAATGTATTAGTAGGTATTGATAATGTTGTACGATGTTTTATTCATGGTATGATCTAATACAATCTAATACAAACGCCATGAGAGCGCCACTACTGAAAATATGAAAAAAGCCATAGGGTTGTACCTGGCACCAGCCAAGGCTAGACTTAAAAATGAGTATTTTTCATTTTTATTGACTTATTCAAATAAAATGATAATAAATACGTTTGTTTTTTATTTAGAATACTTCAATTAAAAAATAGTGATTATTTGATAAACTTCAGTATACCTTAAAGATGCCAGAATTATTGATTATTAACTTGTATGTGAGTGTGAAAAAACAAGTTCTTGCCTTTTAGACAACTCTATGTATGTTTCAACTTTTCGTTATCGACGTTATACATTCTAAATAACCAAGAACAATTTTAGTTCATTTTGACAAATTAAATAGATCGCATAAAAAAATCTCAATTTTCATTTAAATAATATTTTACAAATATTTTAGGAAAAATATAGCGCTTACATTAATTTTAAAATATGGAATAAATATTTTAATTGAATATTTTATCTATATTTAGAAAAAAATATGAAAAATATATTCAAAAACCTCTCACGAAAAATATTTATAAAATATATTTTTAAAAATATCTATGTAATATTTCTGGTTGTTAGGGTATATATGCGCATATATTCCAGTTTTTCTTTGCATGTAATCCGGTCTCTAGTAATAATTAGGAGGATTTTTTCCCAAGAAAAAATTTTCTCCTCACCCAGGGTTCGAACCTATATCCTCTTGCTTACCGGACGAGCGCTTTACCAATTAAGCTAAGAGAAGATGTAAGTTCGGGCGTTTAACCGTTCTTTGCATAATTGCCGTCCTGTCGGCCTTTCAAGATGTAATATCGATGTATGTTCGGTTCGCGAGGTTCCTTTCTGGAACACCCTGTATGCATGTAAAAAATACTTTGTCCTTGTTAATTTAATAGTAAGAAAATATAGTATTTATTACGTCAGGAACAACGATGATAGCATTTGGCGAAGAAAAACAGAAACGGCAGCAGAAGAAGAAGGCCATCAAGAAGAGATGCAGACTGCGCGCTTCAAGGTCAAGGGTTGCGCCCCACCATATACGAGCACGTGTGCCGTGAGCATCGCATGCCGGACCATATTTGACATTTGATAGCCGTCTGCTAAAACGCGGCGTTTACTAATTTGGTTTCGATCCAAATTTGATACACATACCAGATTTGGCTTAAAAAGAGGCGAATAAATGGGAGAGAGTCTGTGGCCGCGCCGCCGAACACTAAATAAGAAGCGATCTTTTCCCTCCATAAACTCGGCACAATCAGCCGGCTCTCGGGGTATCGCATTTTTTACGTTTTGCGCGCGCGTCGATCGGCCACAGTCGCAATAATTGATTTGACTGTCGATCGACGCCGGCACAAAAAGGGGACGGCGTTTTACAATATTTACATTGTGTTTCCTATTCCGGATGTTGAACAGGTTGATTGTTTTCGCATCGGGATAAAATATAGTATTTCGTGGTTTAAGAATATTATTCATGTTTGAAATTCAGTTGGGTATAGATAAATTAATAAATAGACCCTACTTATGATCCTTACTTACTACATTCGTAGAAGTATTTACTTGTATTAAATATATCCTCCATCATTGCAAACATTAAGACCTAGGATTATTTATACAAGACGCTGGATTAAGACAAATTCTGAATTTTAGCAGCTCGAGTTTAAAAAACTAAAATGTGCATGTAAAGCTGAAATATCATCTGGACTTAAATAACATTCAAACAGACATAATCTCTAATCCTCGAGATCTGTTTAAATTTATACCGTGAGATCAAATAAGACTGTCCTGATCTTATTCCACTTTCCACGAAGATTATATCAATATTTACATCCACTGTTTCGAATGAAGTTAGTTAATAAAACACAGTAACGTGCGGTCATTGTACGGTTTTTGCACAGTATATTACCTACAGTAAGGACATGTTCGCAAAAATCCATTGTTCTTGAGTGGTCCGTTTTGAATGACCTTCAAGCTCAGCTGCCATTTTGTAAAGCTGTTGCCGGGAATTTTCAAACGTGTAGAATAATTTATATTTTAAAGGAAGTAGAAAAATAGATTAAAAAAATACACAAATTTATGCGTTTTTAGTCTGATTTTGTTGCAAATATTTATGAACAGTTTATAGTAATAAAAAACACGATTCCAGTAAAATAATATTTGATTAAATGATACATATATTTGCAAGTGTTTTACGATAATTATGTTCATATTCTTTGCTTTTTGTGAAATAAATCTTTGTTTATATTTTTATAGTGTAAAAGATTCTTCCAGGAATAAATATGTTGTGGTTGTTTCTCAAATAAATTAATAAAAATGCAACAGCATCGGTGGAAGGGATTTTTCAAATTTCTGACACGAATACACAATAACTTTTAATTAGGGTTCAAGAGTTATGACTATATCGTTCTGTGCGATACAAAGATTGTTTCTTTCTATTCGACTACTTCATTTCTAACATCTGACCCTGCACTGGTTTGTCAACAATAATGTCCGGGGGTGCACAAGTGGATAGAGTTCAGATGTAGACTATATAATATCGAATTGTCTATAATATGAATAAATGCGATTAAAATTTACCAGTATAATGCAGTTCAAATCAAAATCACATTATTTTAAAAAGTGAACCTAAAATGAATTAGGATAGCTACTGCGATAAATAGCAATCTAGCTTAAAATGTGTATCTAACAAATACATTGATTTAATGTGACCTAGGAATCTCTCCACAACCATAATAGTTCTTCTTATTCATGTACTTTCTTAATTCTTGTCGTGTCATATATATTAGATTCATTCGGAAATCCCAAGAAACTGCGACCATCGTTAGCATCAAAATTTATCTTGCGAGAGTGACTGGCACTACAACGTGATACCCATTGGTGTCTTCTTTCACGATAATTTGAGTTATTTCACGTAAACCTAACAATATAATATATAAGAAAGTATGTAAATCTTATGGCCACTGGCCACCGATCTTACCTTTTACACAAGAATATCATAGTTCATTAAATGTTTTTAAAAATGCAGGGGTAATTCAAAACTAATAAAATACGTAAAATAAATAAATAAAACAAGTAAATCATATAGATTAAACGGACGAGTAAACTAATTTGTTTAGATACGAACGTAAACAATAACAAACTGCCATTTTGGGAAGCTGTTGTTTGTGTGAAGTTAGGTTTAGAAATCTGAACCGCTATAACTCCTCTCTTGTCCTTACTCGATGTACTCTGGTTTTTGTCTAATTGTGCGTATGCAATTTAATATACACCAATGTCAAGCTGGACAACAAGTGTAGTGCATCAAAATTGCATCTAAGGTATGAGTCATTCAACAAACTCAAAACGCAAAAATATCGTAATAAATATTTTTCAAAACAGTATATTTCTGATAACAAATACAAGGTATAGAAGGTTTAAACAATATATATTGTAAAAATACACATTTATGTCATATCTTAACTTATATCAGACATTCTTCATAATTTACACGAGGTACTAAATGGACAATAATGGATGGATGCTTTTCATATCCATACGCTCTACAACAAAAACATAACATAAATTAAAAAATTGGGGAACATATTTCTTTAACATACCTGCACTGCTTACATGCTGTGTTCAAAGTGAGAACCACCAATATTTATGCAAGCATCTACCCTCTTCTTCAAGTTTTCAGAAACATTTATTAATTGGTAATTTGTAATATTCTCTATTTCATTTCTTATTGCTTCTTTCAATTGATCCATATTATGTAAGCGGTTCCGATAAATTTTATTTTTTGTCAAACGGTGTAAGATCGGGTGATCTAGGTGGCCAACGTTCAAAGCCAATAACTCTGTTATCAAAAAATTCCTGCAAATACTCTCTTGTTTCTCTTGCTGTATGAGCAGTAGCATTGTCATTTTGAAAATAGCCTAGCTGTAATTCATCATCAAATAATTGTTCCACAAATTCATGTAATATATAAGTTTATATATGGCTGCTGTTTATTGTATCCTCAAAGAATATCGGTCCTATTATACGTCTCCTGGACATTGCAAGTCATATCCCTACTTTTACAGGATGCAATTCCGTGTTCAGAATAACATGAGGATTTTGTGCGGACCAAATCCTAATATTTTGAGAATTTACATCACCTGTTAAATTAAACCAGGATTCGTCAGAAAAAAAAAGTATGATTTTTTTGAATCTTCTATGAAATTATATGTATTTATTGATAAAAATACATTATATAATCACTCAGCTATCAAACGTCAACTTACTAATAATGATATATATCAACACAAATCCATAACAACAGATACAAAATCAACAAAACAAGCTAGATTAATTAACACTCCCTCTCTTGGTTTGTTGGTTTTGTTTTATCTACAATCGACAGAGATGTTCGGTTATATAAAAACTTATCACGTGGTAAAGACTTTGTGAACATATCTGCTAACTGGTTTTCTGAACATACATATGAAACAGAAATCAAACCACTATTAACCTTTTCGCGAATAAAATGATACTTAATGTCTATATGTTTAGTCCTTTTATGATGTTCACTGCTATTGATAAGTCTGATTGCACTTTGATTATCTACATACAACGGTATAGGTTCATGTACAGGAATTTCAATTTCTTCAAGAAAATTATGCAACCAAGAGATTTCGGTTGCAGCATCTGATGCAGCGATGTACTCTGCTTCCGCAGTAGACTTCGTAACACATTTTTGTCGATGGGAAGACCAAGTAATAGGACCAGTCGCTAGCAGGCTTACGTATCCAGTTGTTGATCTACGTGTGTCACAGTCGCTTGCAAAGTCAGCATCAGAATATATTATGAGTTGAGAATCACCACTATATTGGATTCCTACGTTTTTAGTGCCTTGAAGGTACTTGAATATTCTTTTAACAGCAACCCAATGCTCTAAACCGGGGTTATTTAAGAAACGGCTTACTTGGTTTACAGCAAACATAATGTCGGGTCGGGAAACTATCGCAGCAAACATCAAACTACCAACGGCTTCTCGATAAGGTTTGTTCAACATTTCATTCTTCTCATCATCATCTTGTGGGGATTGGCCATTGTGAAGTGGGAATTCCAATAACACACGGAACACTAATTGATTTACAATCATCCATATTGAACTTGTGTATTATTCGATTGATATAACCACATTGGCTTATGAATATTTCTTTCTTTTCACGATTCCGTTGTATTTCAACTCCACAAAAATAACTGCCATCGCCAATAGTTATTTCAAAATTTGAACTGAGCTCTTGTATAATGTTTTCAATAAACTTGGTTGATTCACACAATATTAATGCATCGTCCACATATAATGCTAGATAACAATCTATTTCTTCAATTTTGGTAAAAAATACGCATTTATCGGCATTTGATTGCTTGAATCCGTAATTTCTTAAAAATTGGGTAAATTTTTCATTCCAGCATCTTGCCGATTGCTTTAAACCATAAAGGCTTCTCTGCAGTTTACACACTAGATTATTTGTGTAAACCCTTGAGGTTGCTCCATGTAGATTTCTTCTTTTAATTTCCCATTAAGAAACGCTGTTTTGACATCAAACTGTTTTATTTCTAAATTTCTAGATGCAGCGATTGACAACAAAATTCTAATCGAATCATATCTAATAACAGGCGAGAATATTTCATTGTAATCAATTCCAGATTTCTGAGAGTATCCTTTAGCACACAATCTAGCTTTGTAACGATCGATTGTACCATCAGGTTTATGCTTTATTCTGAATACCATTTGCATCCAATTGCTTTACGATTATCGGGTAGTGGTACTAATGTCCAAGTATTATTCTTATACAATGACGACATTTCCTCGTTCATTGCTTCTTGCCATTTTTCTGATTCATTGGATGACATTGCTTCTTCATATGTTTGGGGTTCTTCTACAACTGCTGCACAGGCTACGTAATCGTTACGGTAACGAACTGGTGGTTGAATATTTTCTCGATTTCGAAGTTGTTTTTACCTCTGATTGCTCTTATTAATATCTTCATTTCCACAACATTTTCAACTTCATTTTGTATTGGCTGTTGTCCTCCCTCTGTTTCTTGATTAGTTGGAAGTATAGGCCATTCCAATATTGCATATGTGGATGTAGCACTCGTCTCAAAACTTCCAAAATCTTCATTAAAAGTCACATCCCTGGATATTGTTACTTTGTGAGTATCTAAATCAAAAAGTCTATAATTTGCACTATAACCACTATAGCCAACCATGACCATTTTTCTTGATTTCCTTTCCCATTTGGATCTGAGTTGTTTTGGAACATGGACAAATGCTTGAGATCCAAATTTTCTTAGATGATTTAACTGAGGTACTTTATTGAACCATTTTTCATATGGCGTTAAGTTTTGATTAGTTTTACATGGTCGACGATTTAGCGTATATACTGCAGTATTGACAGCTTCCGCCCAGAGACTTTCAGGTAACTTACTTTCTAGCAACATAGTGCGAGCACTTTCAACAATTGATCTATTATCACGTTCAACTTTTCCATTTTGCTCTGGCGTATATGAACAGGTTGTTTCATGAATGATTCCGTTTGTTTTCAAATAATCACCTAAATATTGATTTACATATTCAGTCCCATTATCACTCCTTAAAAACTTTATTTTATTTCCTGTCTGCCTTTCTATAAGTTTCTTAAACTCAATAAATATTGAAGGTACATCACTTTTATTTTTGACAAAATATACAAATCTATAAGAAGTGCTATCATCTTTGAAAAGCACAAAATAGTTTGCTCCTCCAACAGAGGTAACTGGCATTTTTCCACATACATCTGTATGAATGAATTCTCCTGGTTTAACTATTTTAGACTGAACACTTGAAGAAAAAGTTTTTCTGTGAGCTTTACCATATTGACAGAATTCACAAAATAAATCATTTACATTCTTTAGTGTAACATTGGGCAACATACCATGATTGGTCATCTCTTTCAATGTATAATAATTTACGTGACCTAATCTATCATGCCATAATTTGGCTGGATTTAATGAAACGTTAGCTTGTTCCATAACAGACATTTTAAATAACATTTTGTAACAGTGATTTGATAATTTTACTCCTTTAGCAATCAAACGGTTGTTACATACTTCAATCTTTTGATCATCGAAAATGACTCTGTAATTTTTGTCGGTTACAGCTCCTATTGAAAATAGGTTTTTCTTTAAATTTGGAACATAAAGTGTATTTCAAGTGTGCGCGGTTGCCATTCACCATTTCCATGGCCATCAAGCTTACAGTGCCAATTCCTTCTGCTTTAACAAATGAATTATCTCTATTTGAATAGATACATCGGCTACAGATTTTAGAGATATAAACCACTCTTTATGAAATGTCATGTGCTTTGATGCAGCACTATCTGCGAGCCAAATATGTTCACAGCCATTGATTGAAATATTTTTAACTTCCGCACTAAGAGCTTGACTGCTGTTTTGTGAATTTTTCTTACTTTGTAATTTTCTACATTCTGATTTAAAGTGACCTTTCTTGTGACAGAAATAGCACTCTACATTTTTCTTATTAACACTCTTTTTGGTGTTATTATCATCACTGCTACTATTTAGTATTTTGCATTTTGGCTTGCTTACCTTCATTGCTGCAAATGCGGTTGGAACTTCCTCAATTTCTGTTAACCTTTGCTCTTCCTTTAACAATCTTGCTGTGAGGTTGTCAAATGTTTGCTTTGCTTCATCATATGAATCCCACGCAGTAATGAAGGATCTGTATTTTTGCGGTAAACTGCCTAACGTTTTTGCAATCTTATCAATTTCTTTTACCTCCTCTCCAATATCCGCTAAACTTTGGGCCAATGATTCAATTTTACTAATGTGCTGAGCTACTGTATCCGTCTCAGACATCCTATAATTAAAAAAATGTTGTTTTAACGAAATTTTATTCACCGCTGACCTTTGCTCATGTATGGTTTTTAACCGCTTCCACATGTCTGCTGCATTTTGACATGTAATTACAATTTGTAACTGATTAAATTCCATTGATGTAGACAATATCAACATGGCTTTTGCATTTCTGTCGTCCCATTCTTTTTGCTTCTCTGCATCGTCGCTTGGACGTACTATTTTGCCACTGACGAGGTCAAGTAATCCTTCGGCCCGGAAAATAATTTCCATTTGAAATTTCCATAACTGGAAATCTCTCCTGCGAACTTCTGTATATTATAGATTTTCAGTTATCCATCTTTTACCTCAGCCGGTCCACAAAACGTAATATTGATGGACGGGGATAGCTAACCTTGATGTGATAAATCACTAGTTGACTTCCCAGTTAACACACAATAGAGCGTATTAGTACTGGGCCCATAACCTTTTGAATCTTCTATGAAATTATATGTATTTATTGATAAAAATACATTATATAATCACTCAGCTATCAAACGTCAACTTACTAATAATGATATATATCAACACAAATCCATAACAACAGATACAAAATCAACAAAACAAGCTAGATTAATTAACAGATTTAAAACATCGTCATTCCTTAGATTTGCATTAAAACCAATGGCAATATCCTATATGTTTTTCGAAATCTAGTGGCAGTAATTGCAGCACGATAGAAATTTTATATGGATGATAAAGAAGCTTCCGTTCTACAGCTTTTTGAGCTGATACAAAACGATTCACATTACTTTTTATAACAACGTTCTTCTTCCACCATTTCCCTTCTTCCCATTCCCCTTCGATAGCCCTCGTATTCGCTTTTTGGATATAGTGTACAGAAACCTGTAATTACAGTAATCTGTAACATAGACACCCACACACATGACACATACACTGACAGATAAGACACTTTTGCTAAATTTTGCAAAAACGTCATATTGTAAAATATGTCATATTTTACAGCAATCGCTTCCTAAGTCACATAAAACCACAATATTTATACGAGGGCTATAGAAAAAGTAACGTATGTACTCCAATTATTAATCTTGGATAAGTTGGTAAAAATTTCGAAAATCGTAAAACTGTTTGCATTGCCATAAAAGTAATAGAAATATCTTCCAAATGAGCTTCTAAATGAAATTGCTTCCTATTTAAAATTTTAAAGATAGCTACGCCCTTTATTTTACATCAGAAGCCATGTGCGTATCTCTATAGGCAAAAAGTCACAAATTATCTCTAATTTCACTTGGTTTTTGTTTCATTGCTCTATCTTATACCATTCAAAAGTTATCAGGGGGGGGGACCATTTACGACCTCACTGTATAAGGATTACAATGGAACTATAATATGGCAAAGTTTTTTTTATTTCATTTTAATTCTTAAAATATACAATTATATTGTTCTTGTGATATGTAGGTAACTACTAATAACATAGTTTTGTGTGTAGTATGTGGCTCATGTGCAAAAATATTCACGCGGAACCATTAGATGAAAATATCAACCACGCTTTGTCTCTACTGTAATTTTCTCGACTGTATATCAGCCTACGCGTGTTGTATGTACAAGTACACAGAGATTCAAAATGATTGTCAATTCCGCTCCTATAGATAGTAAACAGGGTGTAGGTATATGCCGCGTGTTTGTAATGAAGGTTTGAACTAAGTCAGTGTTGGAACATAAGAAAGTAAACGGATCTGTCATAAATAAGGAAAACGTAACTTATATTTGAACTCGCATTATATAAACGACTATGGATTGGTGTTTCTGCTTGTAAAAATGAAATGTAATTAATTTAACTTTACTAAATTATGATTTTACAATTCAGTACTAACTGGTGTTTAACTAAATTTATTTATTACTTTAAATTATAACATACAATTAGTGTAATTATTAAGTAACAAAATTGCATCTCTCAGTTCTTCTATGGTATGCATGCGGTTTCTATACATATTATTTTTTAGATAGCCGAACATGGAGTAATCTAATGGGATTAGATCAGGCGATCTTGGTGGCTATCTTTGTGCTCTAACGAACCTGTCAGCAAAAAACTGTTGAAGATATTGGCAGGTTTGTCGAGCAGTATGTGCTGGAGCATTATCGTGCTGAAAATAACCTGCTTCAAGCTCATTTTCTTATAACTCCGCAATAAACAATTCCAACATCTGTTGGTAACGTTGGGCTGTTACAGTTTCCACGAAGAAAATTGGCCCTATTATTCGTTGCCTGGACATAGCTAACCAAACTCCAACTTTTACGAGATGCAATTGCGTTTCTCGAAATTCGTGTGGATTTTCTGCAGACCAGATACAATAGTTTTGTAAATTGATATAGTCTGTTAGATAAAACCAGGCTTCATCCGAGAAAAATGATTTGTTTAGCAAGTCATCGTCCCTTAAATTGTTATTAAACCAAACACAATATTCCAATCGCCTGTCGTGATCTAATGGTAATAATTCCTGTACCGTAGAAATTTTATAGGGATGAAAATGTAACTTTCTTTTGGACAGCTCATTGCGCTGAAGTGTATGATAAGCCTATAAAATTATAAAATGTAATAAACTATTTCACTTAATGTCAATATTGATTTTTACCTGTTTGTTGAGCTATTACCACAGATAAATTCCCTTATTTTCTTACAGTATTCAGAAATACTATTGTTGATGATATTAGATGTAAATATAAACGGTTTGAAAAAAAATTATAAGATAAATAATCGAAAGATACTACAACACGCACGCCAATGTCGCTAAATGTCAAGAAAATTCATTTAATGTATGAAATTTGTATGTAGCTAACTTCGCTCATTAAATTGGCAATAAGTATAGATAAATTTTTCCGGAAAACAGTTTTCTTCTTACGACAATCATTTTGAATCACATGGTAGATCATGTGCAAAAATATTCACGCGGAACCATTAGATGAAAATATCAACCACGCTTTGTCTCTACTGTAATTTTCCCGACTGTATATCAGCCTACGCGTGTTGTATGTACAAGTACACAGAGATTCAAAATGATTGTCAATTCCGCTCCTATAGATAGTAACAGGGTGTAGGTATATGCCGCGTGTTTGTAATGAAGGTTTGAACTAAGTCAGTGTTGAAACATAAGAAAGTAAACGGATCTGTCATAAATAAGGAAAACGTCTTATATTTGAACTCGCATTATATAAACGACTATGGATTGGTGTTTCTGCTTGTAAAAATGAAATGTAATTAATTTAACTTTACTAAATTATGATTTTACAATTCAGTACTAACTGGTGTTTAACTAAATTTAATTTATTACTTTAAATTATAACATACAATTAGTGTATTATTAAGTAACAAAATTGCATCTCTCAGTTCTTCTATGGTATGCATGCGGTTCTATATACATATTATTTTTAGATAGCCGAACATGGAGTAATCTAATGGGATTAGATCAGGCGATCTGGTGGCTATCTTTGTGCTCTAACGAACCTGTCAGCAAAAAACTGTTGAAGATATTGGCAGGTTTGTCGACCAGTATGTGCTGGAGCATTATCGTGCTGAAAATAACCTGCTTCAAGCTCATTTTCTTATAACTCCGCAATAAACAATTCCAACATTGTTGGTAACGTTGGGCTGTTACAGTTTCCACGAAGAAAATTGGCCCTATTATTCGTTGCCTGGACATAGCTAACCAAACTCCAACTTTTACGAGATGCAATTGCGTTTCTCGAAATTCGTGTGGATTTTCTGCATACCAGATACAATAGTTTTTGTAAATTGATATAGTCTGTTAGATAAAACCAGGCTTCATCCGAGAAAAATGATTTGTTTAGCAAGTCATCGTCCCTTAAATTGTTATTAAACCAAACACAATATTCCAATCGCCTGTCGTGATCTAATGGTAATAATTCCTGTACCGTAGAAATTTTATAGGGATGAAAATGTAACTTTCTTTTGACAGCTCATTGCGCTGAAGTGTATGATAAGCCTATAAAATTATAAAATGTAATAAACTATTTCACTTAATGTCAATATTGATTTTTTACCTGTTTGTTGAGCTATTACCACAGATAAATTCCCTTATTTTCTTACAGTATTCAGAAATACTATTGTTGATGATATTAGATGTAAATATAAACGGTTTGAAAAAAAATTATAAGATAAATAAGCGAAAGATACTACAACACGCACGCCAATGTCGCTAAATGTCAAGAAAATTAATTTAATGTATGAAATTTGTATGTAGCTAACTTCGCTCATTAAATTGGTAATAAGTATAGATACATTTTTCCGGAAAACAGTTTTTTTCTTACGACAATCATTTTGAATCACATGGTAGATCATGTGCAAAAATATTCACGCGGAATCATTAGATGAAAATATCAACCACGCTTTGTCTCTACTGTAATTTTCTCGACTGTATATCAGCCTACGCGTGTTGTATGTGTACAAGTGTTGTGAAATATCAGAAGTGTTATATACGCAAATCTCATCAGTAGGTAGAATTTCCCTTGTGCAGCACACGAGAGACACACAAAAGCTGTGCTCAAATGGCGCGTACTTATTACAAACATACACACACACACACATTCTGTCCATGTCGTCAGAGTTGAGTGATGATCATTACGCCAGGTCAGTGTTCTCGGTGCGATCATCATTTGTTGCTCTCTGTTGCCGGCTTGGTCTGGTCGTGGCGCGCGTCCACCATATAAATATTTATTCACACGAATTTCGAATGCGCACACGTTCGGCTAATTTAAGTGATATGCATAAATGTACCTACGTGAGTATATAATTACTTATATGTATGTATATGGCCGTGTCGCCGATAGTTCAATTGGTAAGATACGTATAGCGAATTGGTGGCAGTACAAAGAGATGGGTAAATATGTTTGATATTACCCACGCGAAATTGCACATATGTACATGATAAATATTAGAGGTGATAAATTGGGAATTTGGTTGTATTATTATAGAAGTTTTTCACCGGATTACTTATGTGAAGGTTATAAGAAAGATTTCGTATTGCTGAAAACTGCTAATAAAACACATTTTAAATGCACTTCAATTATGACTAATGATGATTCAAGAATAACTCGTAAACAGCGACAGATAAGGAAAATTTATATCTATCATAATTCAATCGATGTAAAAAAGCAATGTCTCTTCTCTCAAAGTGAATGATGCCGATGATACTGTACGATTTTTTGACGAGTCAAGCAATAGTTTCCTTCCCATGAGGGGAGATGTTTTCCAATTGAATGTTTGCAGTGTCCGCAATAAGATTGCTCAGCTGGAAGCTTTACTGACTGAGATTGGTTTTCCAAGTGTAGTGTGTTTGTCTGAGCACTGGCTCACTTCAGATGAAATTAAAAACCGTACTATTGGCAAATGTAAATTGGTATGTAGTTTCTGTAGAGCTAATCAAAGATAATTGATATCATTCGGAGTGTTACTGTAAAGTCGTCTTCAGGCGTGGACAATATTCCTTGTTTTGTCTTACAATATGTTGCCAATGACGTAGCTTTACCGTTGACGGACTTAATTAATGAATGCATGACGAACGGTGAATTATGTCGCTTGTGAAAAAATCGATTGTAACTTAATTACCACTTTGAATAAATGAATCAAATTTTGAAATAAGTACTGATCTACTTATACCTGCTGGTGTGTTTATAGTTACACTTTAACATACACAGATAAAAAAGATTCTTTAAATCAAAGCAACATTTCTTTGCCTCTATTTAAAAGAACCATTGCTTTCAGTTAATAGATACTTCTTCTAGTCAACGAAATAATAGCATTTTCAATTGAAAGAAATATGTATTAACTGAAGAAAAATCGTGGCAAAGAAATATTGCTTTGATTTAAAGAATCCTTTTTATCTGTGTACTGGATGTTCGTCACTCAAGCGCAAACTAAGTTCAACTTCAAATAGGTATATCTTATTTTTTCTTAATTGGTAGATAGATAGTTTTATTCGTGCATGACAAAAAAAAAAGAAATCGTATGCACATGTCAGAGTTGAATTAACAAATAACATTAAACATTAACTACAAACAAAGATATATAATAGAACACCCTGTATGTGTTTACACCATTGAATTCCTATTAACAATTGCTTGGATTTGCTATGTCTATCTCTTTTACTTTTCATAGTTTCATTAATTTTTCATTGCTGCTATAATGACAGTATTTTTTTTTTAGTTTAACCGGTTTGGGCAAGTAATAAAATTATTTGTAGGAAATAAATTTTTCGAAAAAAGAATTAATTAGTATGGTGTCTGTACTGGGAGAATGTGACACAAAAGTTTTCCGGTTTCACCTATGTACAGTCAAAAACATCCAAACGCTGAAAGGAAACTTTATATAGTGTGCTCTCTTTTAAAAGAATGCAGGAATGTAACCACTGAAGATAACGTATTTTCAGTAGTAGGCAGTGTTATTGAATCCATCAACGTGGTGGAGCCCCATCTCATTCTAGGCATAATGTAGTTAATTCTGTTGAATGTCAATACATTCAATACCGACTACAAATCAATGCACCTTAGACAAAATGGCGGTTTTATCGAAAATCTGGGATTCTAAATATTTTCTTTTTTATGTATTCATTCTAATCTGCAATCCTCCCACTTTACCTTTAGTAATCCACGGTTCCTGGATTAGTAAGATGTCAACGTCTTCAGCCAGCACCCTTTAACAGAATGCCGCCGTGGCTGTCTTCTTGTATTGAAGATTCACTTGCAAAATCTTCAGCGCTATTTTAATTCTTGTCTGAGGTTCTCTCTTCCCGCGTACTGGGTTTGTTTTTTCTCCAGGGTCACAAAACTGGCCCTCTGATCACGGTGGTACGGTCTCCAATCAGCCCGCACCAACATTTGCTCAGAATCTCTCTGTCTCTCGAGCCGTTTCAAACCCATTGCCAGATCCTCCTTCGTAGTCTCTGGTAGGAACGCCAGCACTCGCTGTTGCTTTGGAAGCTCATCACTTCTGATCAGCTTCCAGTTTGTTTCTTGTGCCAGATAGTCTCTCGTTGTGTTAAACGAATCCTCTTCCGCACAGA
Organism: Protaetia brevitarsis; assembly: GCA_004143645.1. Taxonomy (NCBI): domain Eukaryota; kingdom Metazoa; phylum Arthropoda; class Insecta; order Coleoptera; family Scarabaeidae; genus Protaetia; species Protaetia brevitarsis. Next base: position 2,329,455 of record RXPK01000033.1, read on the forward strand.
TTATTCCATAGTGGTCGTCCATAAGGTGGAAGGATTCAAACCTCGACGCCCTGCCGCCCTATCTATGATGCCCATCTAATAGCTCCCAGGGATTCCTCAGTCACCACGCTAGCCGAGTAATCCTTCGGGATTATGGCTGCCTTGATCCCCTTGAGGGCAGCCTTGTAGTTCGCGACCCCGGGCGCAAGTCGATTCAGGCGCACTCTTTGGTTTTCCTTGTGGAAGGGAGAGCCTTATATTGCTGGTATCAATACCTTGCTCCCTCATCTCAAAACTCTCCTTTCCTTGGGTGCCTGGTCCTTCTTTCCAGCGATCTCACTGTCACCTGACCGCTGTGCCAATTCTGTGTTAGTTTTAGTCAGACTCCAGTATTGTAGGTTTTGTTTCTCTAGGTTCCATAATTAGTTCCACGAGTACGGAAGAAGTATTTCGTCGATGCCTACAGAGCTCCCATTATAGGCACAAGGCGTATACAGGGTATTCCACGTAACTGGTTCATTAAAAGTTTATGATGTTCTACTATTTACTTATATTTGAGATTTTGGCACCAGTATCTGTTCGATTGGAACTATAAATGTAAAATACCTTAACCAAAATACCACTTCCGGTTGACCGGAAATGGATGTCAACTTTGTTATTTTAAATAGAATGATATAATTTTTTATTCATTTTTGGATTCTACAACTAGAAATACGTCAGTTTTCATTAGCTATTCCTATAGCTACATGTTGCCGTTTTTGAGTTATTTAAGTTTTTCTTTTTTTTTAGTAATAATCATTGCATCATTGAGAAATTAATATCTCGGTTACTACTGCAAGTAGAGACTCCAAATTTGCTATGTTATGAATGTAGATATAACTCTAAGAAACGGTAAGCACACTTTACATTCTAACATACAGGGATTTCAAAACTGAGGAACAAAGTGACATATTTTCAAGTGCAGAAAACTCATTTTTTTTAAATAGTACACCCTGTATTTTAATTCGGAATTTAGAAGTAAATATCATCCCCTATCACTTTATATCAGCATTCCCTATACCTATCTTTAATAGATTTTGAGATATGAACGACGTTTTGTTAAATAGACTAAGTAGCCCTATCTTTGCGTGTTTGCTCTGAATGGGATTAATGTCAAATTCATTGATTAACCAAAAGTGTTTATGTATATTATTGTAATTACACTTTCGTACAACGCAATATTAATAGAAATGACTATTCGAACAGACATTCTTGTATGGTTATTCAAAAATAATACATGAATTTGACGTGAAATCCATTCAGAGCCAGCTACAAATTTTAAAGATAGGTACTTAGTCTGTTTAACAGAAAGTCGCTCTATATCTCAAAATGTATTAAAGATAGGTATAGGGAATGCTCATATGAAGTGATAGGGATGATATTTACTTCCTAATTCGAATTAAATACAGGGTGTTCTATTATAAAAAATGGAGTTTTTGCATTTGAAATATGTCACTTTGTTCCTCAGTTTTGAACACCCTGTATGTTAGAATATAAAGTGTGCTTACCGTTTCTTAAAGTAATATCTACATTCACAACATAGCAAATTTGGAGTCTCTATTTGCAGTATTAATCGAGATATTAATTTCTCAATGATGCAATGATTATGACTAAAAAAAGAAAAAACTTAAAATAACTCAAAAACGGCAACATGTAGCTATAGGAATAGCTAATGAAAACTGACGTATTTATAGTTGTAGAATCCAAAAATGAGTAAAAAATATATCATTCTATTTAAAATAACAAAAGTTGACATCCATTTTCGGTCAACCGGAGTGATATTTTGGTTAAGGTATTTGCATTATGGTTTCCAATCGAACAGATTATGGTGCCAAAATCTCAAATATAAGTAAATAATAGAACATCATAAACTTTTAATGAACCAGTTACGTGGAATAGCCTGTATATAAGGGGGTGCCGCCTGTACCCCTTTTCATGTATTATTTGGCACGGTTTATTGTTTGTTTCAAAATTTGATTCACTTATTCTAAGCGGTACCAGCGGTACAATCGCTTTTCTCAAGCAATGCAAGCTACATAATTTTTAGAAAATCAAAGATTAAATCTCGAAGCTAATTGACTGTTAGTATTAATAATCATAGGGATATTCCTAGTGGAGGAAACATTTTAATTGCTATGGAATCCATACAGTAGAATAGGTAGCTTTATGTAATACCATTGTTTGCAAAAATATGCATCACTTGTGCTTAAAAAATAGGGTAAATCTAGTTTATTGGTCGATGAAAAGTCATATATTTAAAACATACCGTAAAATTATGATCAAAAAGGATAATGAAGGAAAACGGCTTTGAATATCAACTCTTACTGGAATGCCTTTTACCCAGACTTTCTTATCTGGTATTGTAACTATTCTTCGTTTTTATTACTATAGTATTACATACCCTTGTTCTAACCCAAAATTACTTCTCAATGTCAATATTAAAGAATTTCATTTATAAAAAAAAAACAGTTTTTCTTACTAAACGTAAAAGAAAATATAGTTAAAAGCTGTAATAGACAACATCCTTTAAGAAATAACAATTAGCTTCTGTATTCTACGAGATAAACACAATTTCCATGATAAATCGACCACCCTGTATAACTCTCACATGCGTTCGAAGCAGTAATTGTCCCATCTATACAAAAGACAATGTTATCTGCAGCATCTTTAGATATAGCTCTCAATATATTAAGTATTAAGTACCGGAAGTTGAAACCAGTTCGTTGTATTAGCCGGGATGCCTTGTGCAGACATAATTTCCTGTTATAATTTCAGTGTAAGTAGAGATTATATACTCTTCGAACTTATATATTCTTGTAGTCTATTTTAATAACAGGATATTCCGATCTTACCTTTTTAAGGAATGAAAATTGAAATAAACAATAATGGTGCTAAATATGAACCTTGTAGTATACCTAATAGTAAACGATAGTAAATTCGAAAATACCGAGATCAAGACATAGACAGACATGTAAGACTCGAAAAATACTTTTAATAAATTCTACATATTCAATTTTTCCAATTGCAAAAAAAAAACCGCACGTGAATTTGCATACATTTTTTAACAAAAATTTATGTTTTATCCTAAAATTTAGTACAATCTCTTGGCCTTTCGAGTGACAAAAAAATTTGTAATTTACGTTTAAATTGTATTTTTCTATCGTTATGGCAATGCGATTAAAATAAGGTAATTCTCGACAGGAATGCATTATCTATGCAAAATATAATAAAAACTACCAAGCCTTATTGGAACGTATAAATTAATAAAATTTCCATTTGATTAATATACAAAGGAACTGGACAACTAAATAATAAACAAACATAAAATATTGATATGATGATATAAAATTGGAAATGTGTGACAATAGACGGATGAATTAGAAAAAAAAATTTAATCTTTTTTTTTTAAATATCAATTTAGTGGCCTCCTAGGCCGTATTAAGCCTATATTTTGCATATGTTCAAGGTTATGATTTTTCATTCAAGTTACCTAAAGAGAGAATGATTCTGCAAATCCAATAATTGCTTTTAAGTTCTTATATTTATTTGTTATACAGGGTGTACCATTTATCTGGCATCTGTTGAGCATGCTTTACTAAAATGTTTTAACTATAAGTTACTTAGGATTAAATACACAGAGATTCAAAATGATTGTCAATTCCGCTCCTATAGATAGTAACAGGGTGTAGGTATATGCCGCGTGTTTGTAATGAATGTTTGAACTAAGTCAGTGTTGGAACATAAGAAAGTAAACGGATCTGTCATAAATAAGGAAAACGTAACCTATATTTGAACTCGCATTATATAAACGACTATGCATTGGTGTTTCTGCCTGTAAAAATGAAGTGTAATTAATTTAACTTTACTAAATTATGATTTTACAATTCAGTACTAACTGGTGTTTAACTAAATTTATTTATTACTTTAAATTATAACATACAATTAGTATAATTATTAAGTGACAAAACTGCATCTCTCTGTCTTCTATGGTATGCATACGTTGCTATAGATCCTATTTTTTAGAGTAGCCAAACATGAAGCAATCTCATGGGGTTAGATCAGCGATCTTGGTGGCCATCTTTGTGCTCTAACGACCCTGTCAGCAAAAAACTGTTGAAGATATTGGCAGTTTGTCGAGCAGTATGTGCTGGAGCATTATCGTACTGAAAATAACCTGCTTCAAGCTCATTTTCTTGTAACTCTGCAATAAACAATTCCAACATTGTTGGTAACGTTGGCATGTTACAGTTCCTCGAAGAAAATTGGCCCTATTATTCGTTGCCTGGACATAGCTAACCAAACTCCAACTTTTACGGATGCAATTGCGTTTCTCGAAATTCGTGTGATTTTCTGCAGACCAGATAAAATAGTTTTTGTAAATTGATATAGCCTGTTAGATAAAACCAGGCTTCATCCGAGAAAATGATTTGTTTAGCAAGTCATCGTCCTTAAATTGTTATTAAACCAATGACGATATTCCATCGCCTATCGTGATTCTAATGGTAATAATTCCTGTACCGTAGAAACTTTATAGGGATGAAAATGTAACTTTCTTTTGACAGCTCATTACGATGAAGTGTATAATGAGCCTATAAAATGTAATAAACTATTTCACTTAATGTTAATATTGATTTTTCACTTGTTTGTTGAGCTAATTACCACAGATAAATTCCCTTATTTTCTTACAGTATTCAGAAATACTATTGTTGATGATATTAGATGTAAATATATAAACGGTTTGAAAAAAATTATAAGATAAATAATCGAAAGATACTACAACACGCACGCCAATGTCGCTAAATGTCAAGAAAATTCATTTAATATATGAAATTTGTATGTAGCTAACTTCGGTCATTAAATTAGTAATAAGTATAGATAAATTTTTCCGGAAAACAGTTTTTTCTTACGACAATCATTTTGAATCTCATAGTACTAGCTCGCGATTTTTTTTTTTGTATCTAACGCTGCATTTTTTCCAGTAAATGAACTGTTTTAAAAAAATTGACAGGTAAATGACATCAATAGTATTAGTTCATTAATGGTAATTGGTTTAAGACAAAACAAATTTAAACATGGATTTATCTAAACGTTTCCACAACCGCTTCACACAAACACAGTTAAGTATCTAAATATAGACATGGCTCGCTGCAGATTTGTGTTTTACTTGTGTGAATATAAGAGTCAACAAGGCACTAAATATTTTGGTGGTCCCGCCCACGTGTACAACTTCTTCTAAACGGCCAATATCGTATAGCATCGGCTCCCGCGATGGCATATACATACGTCTCTTTGGCAAGATATTTTCTAACAAATACCCATGTATCTCGCTGACAATAAATATCAACAACGACCAGTCTTTGGGCGTTTTATAGTAATGTTTATGACGTTTCCAAGTTCAAGGTTGCACAAGAACACAAGAAGTCTATGTGATCGTACAGATTCTCAAGTTTTATCATGATTATATATAAAACGCACAAATATATCGGAAATGAATAATCAGGTAGAGGAAAGAAGTTAATTAAAAAGCTAAGTTTATTATTAGAGTAGTGATTTTATGTTAATTTGCGAGTGAGGGAAATGTTCTAGTTTGTTGATTAGTAGATTAAACAATGTTCTAGTTACAGCACACGAGACAGAAAATCTTTTGAACTTTTGTAAACCAATTACTACTGCTTGTTATGCAAATATATGCGGTATATAAATTTAGAACTTGAAATAATGTTTCTGCCCGCCAAAATAACCTTGTTTATGATTTTATTTCGCATATAAAATAGGCATTTTATGCAATTGCTTTGCCGAAAAAGAACGTCATACAGTTCCGCGTCCGTCGTGCAAATCAAATGACAAAGAATCTTTCATGCAAGGTTGGTAACGCAGCTTGTGTTTTGACACCTCACACGTGACTTTTTTGGGTAGATTAATTGCACGTCACACAATGGTTTTGGTAGTTTGAAAGTATTGAAAATCCTGCATGGATAAACGATCCCATTTTAAATAGTCAATGAAAATAAACCACATAAAAATAATGAGGTGGAAAGAGTACTTTGAAGAGGTATTGAGTCCAGGTTCGATAAACCCATATATATAATACTACTGTATTGCGTGTCTCGTATAAAATCAACGATAGAACTTTTCGCCGATGAAGGGAGATGGAAAATGAGTTTCTTTGTCTGACATGGTTCTACGATTGTTTTGCGCATGTGCGAACGAAGCAATTTGGTAGTGATGGGCATAATCGAATGATTTCAATAATCAAATGATTGTAATAATGGAATGATCATTCGTTGGAAGAAGAGTACAAATTTTTCCTCATTTGTTAAGAGAATGACCTTTTTTTTATAGTGATATATGCAACGAAATTTAGAACTTTATGCCTCTATAAATGACGTTAAGAGATGTACTAATTCTGTAAATATACAAAAGTGGATAGATGAATTCGTAATAAATACTGGTAAATAATAATACATTGATGTTCATATGAGAATATTTATTTCAAACTATACCATAATAAATTCAATCAATTTACATTGTTTACAAAACACAATACGTATTACACTGATAAAAAAGGATTCTTTTTAAAAGCTAGCAAAGTAGTTGGGAAAGGTTAATAAAAACCATTTTACATTTATTGATTTTGGAAAAGAACCAATTTGTTATATTTCTGATGTATGTTCTCATCCTTTGATGATATTTTGCCCTCATGATACAATCGAATAGATATGTCGCATTCAATAATAATTTACATAATTGCATTCAATGATTATTAAAAATCCCTTGACTCAAAATATGTAAATTCAGTTTAGGGGTATTAAAACTGAGAGAATTCTATTCCATATAAATGCTTTTGTAGAACATCTTCCCAAGGTGTGAATATCCGTGTAACCATCGCTATCTTTTGCTATCACGGGATGATGAGAGAAAGGCGGCGGCATATTCATGCAGGTTCATATGAAGTAGTGTACAACTTGTGGTAGTCGGTTGCATGTTTCAAGTTTCAAGAAATCCAGTATTACCTGCATAATTCATATCCATTGTTTCTACAGTAGGAAACTGGGTACTTCTATCATCTATTACTAAAATCTCGTCATGATTAATAGACGCTGCAAAGAAAAATATACATTCAATATATCGAAATAGAATATTTTACCTGTTTCTTTAACTATATGTACATCAGTTCTCGATGTAGATGTACTTTTATCTGTTACTGTAGGAAATGATGATATGGCCTGTGGATTTTAGATAGAGACTTTTTCGCCCAAGTATTTTGCATTTGGTTCTATAAAATCCTCCGGAAGAAAATGAGCCGAACAAATCAATAAAGTTGTTACATCATCTTTATTTGACAATCCACAAACATTTTTTCAGGCAGATCGTCTGTTGTCGTCTTTAGGAAATCTGAAGAAAATGTAAGTTTATTGTTACTACAATATATTCATTTTATAACTATTTGCTTTACCTATGCATAGAAGCCTTTACGTTTTCCTTTGTTTGTTGATGGCCACACAAATAGTAATATCTTACCATCTTTATATTCCAAAAAACTAAATATTTATACAGACTTCAATTCTAATTCATGACAGTTAAAATAATATAAAATAATCAACAGCAATGGATATAACCACAACATCACCAATAAACAATGATCAAGCGTTAACATAAGCACAGTTGTCAACGAAAAACATATGTGAAATTGTGTGAAATGAAACAACTGACCAACTTGTGCAAGAAAGATGCATGGTTATTTAAGGTTCGCGCATGCGCATAATGCAGCCAGAACGTTGTGGCATATCCGATATAGCTGTCTCCCTTTGATTTCGTAAATTTTTGAGCATATACCCGCAATATAGTAGTATTATATATATGGATAAACCAAGCTGGAGAATTACGACAACAAATTTTAATTTCAGGACAGGATCAAAACGAAAAAAACGAAATAAGGATAGAAGAGGTGAAGTATACGTTAGGAAAGTTTGAATGTTTTAATTTCAAAAAAGGTGATCAAATAAAGACTGCAAGAAATATAAAGGAATTAATATTCTTACAAGCGTACTCCTATATGGATGCCATAACAATGGATGTTGTTCCTACTCTAACTAAATAATTTCTCTATGATTATTAATAATAATAACAAAAATATAATAAATCGTTCAATTGTCAGTTGTTATTATGTTATATTAAGATACATGGAATTACTTATTAGTGATCTCCCAGCATTCGCCAAGGAGTAATGGAAAACCATGGGAAAACCTTACTATTATAGACACAGAATAGAGAATAAGCAGACATTTCACTCCTACGTTATTCCCTATGGTCACGATTTTAATTTTTAATATTGTTTATATGACGCCAAGAGTCTGCGTACAAAAATATAGTAATGGACATTCATTCCAAAACATCGCCAAGAGTTGATGTTTAATCACCGGATGGACCAATGATGATCTAAAAACAAATAAAACACTTATTCTAATATTTAACCACAACTTAATCCTTAATTAAAGATTTATATTTTAAATATTTATATCCCCAAGTAGCTATAACTTAATTAATTAATTCAGATTACTAACGAGTATAAAATATTCATTAATAAAAACATGCCACCCAACCAACTATCTAAATATCATGTCGTAACACATCTAGTTCTTTAACAGCATTACTAAAAAAAATCCCACCATTCGACCGACTCATTATCTCTAATATCTGTTTCGCATCGTGGCCAATTTAATGCGTTTAAATGTGGATATTCAAATAAAACATGCCCTACTGTAACCACCCCACCACATTCACAATATGAGTCATTAACCCTCCGAATTCTACATAAATATGATTTGAAATTATTAACCGCCTGATATGATAAATTAACACTCATTTTCCGAAAACGTGTAACGTTATTGATATTTTCCTAGTCCACCTCCCATTTAAGGTGATATCCCACCTACCCTGCCAATCATTATCAAGTTTATCCCTAAACGCTGTTTTTTTTTTAAATATACACTAGCCGAAATTAACTCATATCGCGCTATCCCCCTAGATACTGCCACTTTTGCTAATTGAATCGCCTCATCACTATCGATTGCACCTACGTGAACCCTAGTCCAAAAATTGTCGCAACATATCCCAAGTATCTAATAACTTTTTTTTGTGTCCATGGGCGGGTCTAGCACCGAAGAAGGCAACTCGGCCAGAAAGACCTATTGTGCCCCCATGTCCATTTCAGCCCTCTCACTCAGGTCGCACCCTATCATTAAAGTTCGCAATCTGGCTGAGAATTAACTCACTGACTTTTGGTTCGTCCAACCGATGGGCAATCTAATAACAGATCAGTCGCGATTTTTCGCTTGTTGAAACGCCCTCCCATTACCGATTGTACGTACGTAAGCCCTAGTCCAAAAATTGTCGCAACATATCCCAAGTATCTAATAACTTTTTTTTGTATGTCCATGGGCGGGTGTAGGCCCGAAGAAGGCAACTCGGCCAGAAAGACCTATTGTGTCCCCATGTTCATTTCAGCCCTCTCTTGCCCCACTCCTGTACCCTATCATAAAAGTTCGCAATCTGGCCGAGAGTTAACTTACTGATTTTTGGTTCGTCCAAACGATGGACAATCTAATAACAGATCAGTCGCGATTTTTTGCTTGTTAAAACGCCCTCTCATTACCGATTGTACCTACGTGAGCCCTAGTCCAAAAATTGTCACAACATATCCCAAGTATCTAATAACTTTTTTTTTGTGCCATAGGCGGGTCTAGCTCTGAAGAAGGCAACTCCGCCAAAAAGACCTATTGTGCCCCATGTCCATTTCAGCCCTCTCACTCAGGTCGCACCTTATCATAAAAGTTCGCAATCTGGCTGAGAGTTAACGTACTGACTTTTGATTCGTCCAACCGATGGACAATCTGTTGCGATTTTTCGCTTGTTGAAACGCCCTCTCATTACCGATTGTACGTACATAAGCCCTAGTCCAAAAATTGTCGCAACATATCCCAAGTATCTAATAACTTTTTTTTGTATGTCCATGAACGGGTGTAGGCCCGAAGAAGGCAACTCGGCCAGAAAGACCTATTGTGCCCCCATGTTCATTTCAGCCCTCTCTTGCCCCACTCCTGCACCCTATCATAAAAGTTCGCAATCTGGCTGAGAGTTAACTTACTGAATTTTGGTCCGTCCAACCGATACACAATCTAATAACAGATCAGTCGCGATTTTCCGCTTGTTGAAACGCCCTCCCATTACCGATTGTACCTACGTGAGCCCTAGTCCAAAAATTGTCGCAACATATCCCAAGTATCTACTAACTTTTTTTTTGTGTCCATGGGCGGGTGTAGACCCGAAGAAGGCAACTCCGCCAGAAAGACCTATTGTGCCCGCATGTCCATTTCAGCCCTCTCACTCAGGTCGCACCCTATCATAAAAGTTCGCAATCTGGCTGAGAGTTAACTTTAACTGACTTTTGGTTCGTCCAACCGATGGACAATCTAATAACAATTCAGTCGCGATTTTTCGCTTGTTGAAACGCCCTCTCATTACCGATTGTACCTACGTGAGCCCTAGTCCAAAAAAGTTTCACACCCCTCTCACGTAACAACCGTACGTCCGTCTATTTTGAACTTTATCATTATTATCAAAGTAGGCCCCAACCAGTTCGAAAATTTACATAACCCTATAACTGTAACATAATATTGGCGTGTTATAATCTGAAACAGTACTTTACTTGCAACAAGTTGACAAACAATGGATTTTATCAAAGTAGGCCGATAACTCTTAACATTTGCATACTACCATAAATTTTCATTCTGAACAACATTTCTTAGTAACATCTCGACATGCCGTGAACCGAAAAGGTATTTTACCAGAAACGAAAACGGTTTTATACTCAACTTCAAAGGCAGGCTGAATTTAAAAAAAAAAATCGAAAGCAATTAATAAATAAGTTTCAGACCAAGCAGGATATATTTCCCAAACATTAAATTCCATTTCAAAAGCAGAAAGATGGAACCAGCCCTCATCAGAAAAATGTTGAGAACCATTGACTGTGCTGAATTCTCGTATCAAAATCTAGCTGCGTGAGCTATACGGAAATAGTCTCTTTTCAAAACGGTATGGCATGTTCCCATTGACAAATCAACTTCTTGAGAAAGCTTTGGAATTGACTTTTTAGGTGTGTTTATCCATACGACGTTGAATTTGCTGTATGTATCGAATGTAGGGGAGGGTGGGGCAAGATGGGGCCACGAGGCATGATGGGGACATCGTCTTATCTACAAAACGGCAGTAAGCATCTGTCAAATAATAGCAGTCCTAATATTGACAAGTGCTGTTTTATGTTTGTTGTAATGTAGGAAACTTTACTAGTCATAATAACAAAGTTATTGCTGTTTGCGCGCGAGCTTTGTAATTTCCAGAATTTCGTTATTATTTTGATGGTGAGTTCAACGGCAAGTATCGAAAGCATAAGTAAATTATTTACAACTACACTTTTTTGTGCTTATTAATTGACATGTATTGCATGTATTTTCTATAGTGCGTTATTTGTTTATTTCAAATATTTAATATGTTATTACAACATAACCAGAAAATGTCCCAAAGAGACAAGATGGGGCTATTGCTATGGGGCAAATGGGGACACACTATTCACTCTTCAGTCTGGTCCGTTATGCCGGATATGCCATTATGCTTTCTCGAAGACATAATGCCTATTTCTCATGTTAGGAACAAAGTACAGGTTCAATCAAAGCGTAACAAGGGAAAGACAACAATCCTTACAAGCACTACTTACAATCTGCCACAAGAAAATAGAAGTCTGGAGAATCCCTAAGGCAACTAGAAGTGCTGAGGGAGAGTTAAAGGAAAATAAAAACGACAAAGAAGAAAACAGAAGAGATCAAGAAGCCGAATTTTGTAAGGAAAGCAAAGAGTAGACTTTTAGAAAACGTCAAAGAAATAATCAAGTTCTTCTGTTGAGGAAGATGACGCTCAATGTTAGTATTGTAAGGGGAAGTATTGATACAATGCCAGGATGGGAGGTTGGGTACATGGAGGCTGTGCGAATAACGTGGATGAGTTCGTCTTCTATTGTCTCAATTGTGAAGATTAAGTTTAATATTCTTATCGTTATTGTATTCTTTTTTATTTTAAGTAGTTTCCCTTTAAACAGTTTCAGCTTTGTTTCTGCATGTTTTTAAGAATAAAATCTACTTTTTTTACCTATTACCTAGATTTATTCGTAACTCACGCGGAACCCCATCTTGCCCCCATGGTGGGCCAAGATGGTGTATTTACACATTTCTTTTCAAAATTTTCTCACAACATCAAGAGTACCCATTGAAAAATTGTAAATTCATCCATCAGCAGATAAATGTTTAAAGATTACAACAAGCGTACTTAGAACCTTGTATATCAATTTGCAATCCTGATGCAGTGTTCTAAAGCTTAATGTTCCCATCTTGCCCCACCTTCTCCTAACCGTTTCTAATTTTAGTTGCGTCACTGACAGCTGTCATAAATTGATATGCAATTTAAAACTAGCCCAGTGTCGCCAATCTTACTAAAGAATTTGCTTTATTACAATCAGGGGAAAAAATCACTCATGTAAATTAATTGGTTACTCGCAAACAAAAAACTTTAATATATATATTTTTTTTGTTTGCAGGCTTACAATATTCTAATTTAATTAGCACGCATACATAATCGACAATGATTAATAATTAATAGATGCATATCACTTCAAAACAAAGCTGGTTCCAAACACAGTGCCACTTCTATCTACACAGCACTTTATCTGTTCTATACGAATGCGTCTCAACATCCGAATTTCTTTTTCATTGCATCTATTCTCATCTGTACATCCTTTTTTCATTCTTCTTTTTTATCAAATCATACAAGCCTCCAGATAGTTACATAACGTCGATGCACCGTCGAATGCCGCATAGTGAAGACGATGTTTAACTAGGCGGTTCAAGTACCCGCGCTCTGTGGATAAGATAAAAAAAAAACTATGTAAAAAAAAAACAGAGGCAGTGTCCGTGTTTTAAAAGGACGTTGACCTGGGCCAGGTTATTTTGTGTTGCCCTTACACACTTCAACAGAATCCGTACGAAACTCGGGTGAGGCCGAAAAATTTGGCTGTGTGCTCCGATGGAGATGGTCGAGTGTTTACAATCGTAATTCTCTAACGTATATACAAATTAATAGAGTCTCGAACGCATAAATTATATTTTATGTGTATTACAGCGTAAAGCTATAATTAAATAAAATTGATATAAAACCCACAGGATGTAGAAGTATTTAAATAGAACTTAGAATAGAATAAATGTGGGAAGATTAAATGAATTTAGAAATTATACAGGAGGACAAACAGTTTGAAACGATTGAAGGAGTATTTTAAATTGTTATAGGAAAATTGTTTCCAATTTATCCGAAAAGGCAAAATCGTATTACATGTTTGAAAAGATGGAAATGGATTGAAGGAACACTAGATGCATTTGCACACAATTTAGAGTTAGAATTTGAACAGCACGATTTCTGAAAAGGCCAATCCACCAATAACCGCTATGCTCTAGTTTATTATAACATTTTACAACTTCATCAAAATTTTAGATATAGACTAAATGCATCAAATCCAGTGTTACCTTGTTAAATTTAAATACTATGGGATTCAAAATGATTGTCGTAAGAAAAAAACTGTTTTCCGGAAAAATTTATCTATACTTATTACCAATTTAATGAGCGAAGTTAGCTACATACAACTTTCATACATTAAATGAATTTTCTTGACATTTAGCGACATTGGCGTGCGTGTTGTAGTATCTTTCGATTATTTATCTTATAATTTTTTTCAAACCGTTTATATTTACATCTAGTATCATCAACAATAGTATTTCTGAATACTGTAAGAAAATAAGGGAATTTATATGTGGTAATTAGCTCAACGAACAGGTAAAAACATCAATATTAACATTAAGTGAAATAGTTTATTACATTTTATAATTTTATGGGCTTATCATACACTTCAGCGCAACGAGCTGTCAAAAGAAAGTTACATTTTCATCCCTATAAAGTTTCTACGGTACAGGAATTATTACCATTAGATCACGATAGATGATTGGAATATTGTCATTGGTTTAATAACAATTTAAGGGGTGATGCTTGCCAAACAAATCATTCTTCTCGGATGAATCTAACAAGCTATATCAATTCACAAAACTATCGTATCTGGTCTGCAGAAAATCCACATGAATTTCGAGAAACGCAATTGCATTCCGTAAAAGTTAGAGTTTGGTTAGCTATGTCCAGGCAACGAATAATAGGGCCAATTTTCTTCGAGGAAACTGTAACAGTCCAACGTTACCAACAGATGTTGGAATTGTTTATTGCAGAGTTACAAGAAAATGAGCTTGAAGCAGGTTATTTTCAGCACGATAATGCTCCAGCACATACTGCTCGACAAACCTGCCAATATCTTCAACAGTTTTTTGCTGACAGTTCGTTAGAGCACAAAGATGGCCACCAAGATCGCCTGATCTAACCCCATTAGATTACTTCATGTTCGCTATCTAAAAAATAGATCTATAGAAACCGCATGCATACCATAGAAGAACTGAGAGATGCAGTTTTGTCACTTAATAATTATACTAATTGTGTGTTACAATTTAAAGTAATAAATAAATTTAGTTAAACACCAGTTAGTACTGAATAATAAAATCATAATTTAGTAAAGTTAAATTAATTACATTTCATTTTTACAAGCAGAAACACCAATCCATAGTCGTTTATATAATGCGAGTTCAAATATAGGTTACGTTTTCCTTATTTATGACAGATCCGTTTACTTTCTTATGTTCAAACACTGACTTAGTTCAAACCTTCATTACAAACACGCGGCATATACCTACACCCTGTTACTATCTATAAGAGCGGAATTGACAATCATTTTGAATCTCTGTGTATATCACTTTTTTTTACCTTTTTAAATAGTTTTTTTTTCTTCTCTCTTCAAACTTTTATTGTTACGGTTAACAATCTTGTATCCGTAATAACCTAGAATGTATTGTTTAGGTACCTAAAATACATAAACCAGGGAACAGCATGAGACCCATTGTCTCCAATATCAATAGTCCAACTTTATTCATTGTCCACATGACTATCTGACAAATTTAATCACTTACCTACCTGTGCAACTCCCCGGATTTAGCAGTTAAAAATTCATACGCGTTTATTAAAAAGATTAAAAACATTGAACTCATTGACAATGAAGTTTTAGTTTCGTTTGATGTGAACTCACAGTTTCCCAGCATCCCCACTTAAAAGATTTCTTGAAAGGTAATCAGTTGGGCAGTAATGACGTTGATAGTTTTATTTCTTTGGCGAAGCTCTGCATGAAATAAAATTATTTTCAAATCATCGGTACCTTTTACCAACAAACTGAAGGAGCAGCAATGGTTAACAGCTTATCTCCCTTCATAGCTAACCTGTTAATGGGAAAAGCTTGCAGTCAGCCATGACCGTGGTCATTGTACCGTTAACTTTTTTAGGTATAAATTAAGTTAGTTATTCAGTTCAATGTTTCTGCTGCTGATGATAGATAGCTTTGCTATCGAAACGTACGTCCAGTTTAATGCAGTTTGTGATGGTGAGGGTCTACAAGAAGTTTGCAATGTTATATATAATATAAACCATATAGACATTTAAAAGTCATCCTTTATATTTTTTGGCTGCATTCTCAATCACAAATTTAAAAAAAAATCATAGCAAACGAAAAGAAAGTCAGCCAACCAACAAAATGTTGGTCATTATTTGTTGACAATCAATGGGAAGCGAAACAGATCGTATACTCTATTAAGACATATTTTAAAAATTGGATTTACCAATGACAAGATACCTATCTATGTCGATGGAGTTCATTAACCCAAAAATGCGTGTAGCAATATTATCAATAGCAGAGGAAATCACTGAAATCAGCGTGGTAACTGGAGTACCGCAGGTCTCTGTTATTGGACCTCTGTTATGGAACGTCCCGTTTGATGACATTTTTGAGACTCTGACATTAATAGGAATTCAATGATGTAAACATTTACAGGGTCTTCTATTTTAAAAAAAAGATAAGATACGGTATATTAACATACAACTATAAAATCGGAAAGTGTAAGTAGATCTTAGTATACCAAGATACGTCAAAATTTGGTTCACTATTATTAGTGATAATTAAGATATCAGATAATGGTTTTTTTCTTCTTTGCCGTGTTTTAATTTCTATATAATCTTTTTTTATTTAAAAAAGAGAAATTTCTTGGGTAGCGGCATTTATTTACTAATCTATTTTTTTTCTTTCAAATACAAAAACTTTTCGATGCTTTAGGCATCTTTTTCAATTTGCCTCTATTTTGGTAAAATCCAATTGCATGTTCATAATAGTAACATAAAGTCAAAACCGAAAATATAATATAAGATGTAAATTTAAAATTAAAACTTTTGACTTTATGTTACTATTATAAACATACAATTGGATTTTACCCAAATAGAGGTAAATTGAAAAAGATGTCTAAAGCATCGAAACGTTTTTGTATTTGAAAGAAAAAATAGATTAGTAAATAAATGCCGCTACCCAAGAGATTTCTCTTTTTTAAATAAAAAAGATTATATAGAGTGATAATTAAATTACAAGCGTCTCTCTCAAACAAAGTGACATGATTCTCATACAATCAATTATTAAATTTTCGGATTTTTTTACGAGTATATGGGGCTAAAATATGTTATATGTTAATTCTTTAAATTTTACTGACGCTTTTAAAAATGCAATAATATTATAGGTGGTATTATATTTAAGAAAACAACATTAAGGACTGTACTGAGGTTACGAAACAGTCTATACAAACAACCCATAATTTTACGTCATAATCATGTTCCTATAACATTAACGAATTAATGTATTTCCGCTAATTGCTGTAATCAATTTTAAGAGGAATTTTGCCTACGAAAATTTTCCTATCACGCAAGATTCGAACCTACACACACTCTCCTTTACCGGACGAATGCTCTACCACTTGAGCTAGCGAGGAGTGTAGGTCCGTATATGAATCGATTTATATGAATTACAGCTATTTGTAATAAATACATTAATTGGTTAATGATTTCATACTCGAACAAGCTTGCAATTCTTGTATAATCGCCGAACTGTCGGCCTTTGAATATCTGTAATTGATATTATTAAAGTCGATTTATATATGGACCTGCACTCCTCGTTAGCTCAAGTGGTAGAGCGTTCGTCCGGTATTTTTTAATAGGAAAAATTCCTCTTAAAATTGATTAATTAGCAGCAATACATTAATTCGTTTATGATTTCATGGTGTAAGAAGCTTGCAATTCTTGCATTTTGCACAACAATTTGTACCAACTTTTTTCCTATCTATTACTGGTTTTGAGTTACAAGTTAAGACAATTTTTATCTGTCGATGAAATGACCAATATACGTAACGTTTGATTTAGTATTTATTGTGGAAATTATGAGAATAGATTCTTTTTTAGTGGGAGTATACAAGCCAAAAGTCTCCTCTGCACACCTCGCTAGCTCAAGTGGTAGAGCGTTCGTCCGGTATTTAATGGGAAAAATTCTCTCTCTTAAAATTGATTACAGTAATTAGCGGAAATACATTAATTCGTTTATGATTTCATGCTGTAAGAAGCTAGCAATTCTTGCATGTTCCTATAACAATTTGTACAAACTTTTTTCCTATCTATTACTGGTTTTGAGTTACAAGACAATTTTTATCTGTCGATGAAATAACCAGTATAATAGGTAATCTTTTTGAATGTAATGTAAGTTTTAAAATAAGGATTTAGTAAGTTGGATTTAGTATTTATTGTGGAAATTATGAGATAGATTCTTTTTTAGTGTGAGTATATAAGCCAAAAGTCACACATTATTTTTTTCAGATTCTCATACGGAAATTGCCGCAATTAAACGATCTCCTTGCATCTACGATATAGAAGATTAATCCCGGATTTGACACACGACTTAACCAATGTGTACATTAAGAATACAAAAAAATCCAATAAAAAAGATCCAATATTACAAGAGAAAAAAAAGCTAGTTTCTGCCAAATCTTATAAATAAACCACAAGTTAACTTTGCATGTATACTACACTAAAAAAAGAGCTTATGTCAAGGTTGTTGCTGATGCAACTGGCATCAGATGCTAAACTTCTTCCTTTTTCCACGATTTTTTTTTTGGGAGGGCATATCATTGCTTGCCGTGTTATTATTGATATTGCCTTCATTTGTTGATGGCGCTGTTGTTACGCAATCGGATATTTTGACAACTTTTTTCGGCTCGGCACGCATATATCTGTATAGTATATACAAAATATTCAATTAATTTTTTTGTTCGTTTTTCAAATAGCGATATAATTACACGGTTATTATCGGCGCCAGATCAATATCACTTTGTTATTTATTTACATATGCCTCCACCTGCCTTTACTAGTGACGTTGACAATAGCTCTTAAGTGTATGTATACATATATTAAACGATAGCAGTCTGAACACGTGCTCCAGGTATTAAATAATAATTGCAATAGTACAGTTAGTTGAAACACCTTCTAGTATTATTCTTCTAGCGGAGACAAGGTTTCCAATGGATCTGGAAAGGTGAAGTGTCACTATTATACAAAGTTATCGGAATGAAAAACAATACGGACTACAGTCCCTAGCTACAGGGACATATTATGGCCACACAAGATTTTAGTAATGTAATAAATCAAATCAATAATTGAGGAGTAGAAGTAACAAACGTGTTAGGTTTCAATTTGTAGAAAAATAAGATATTCCTAGAGAAATGTTCTATGTGTCATCCACTACGTTCTATGTAACAACGAATAAAGGCATAAATTTATGGGCGAGAAGTAGACTGAAGATAGTTGTTAGATGTCAGTGCCTCTACAAAGGTGTCAAATGCATGAGATCAGCTGTGTTGTGTGTTAAGCCTGTTGGTCATAGTTCAAAAGAATCTGGAAGACTAATTGACTAAGTTATGCAACTAGGAAAGGAGTAGTTGCAAAAAAAACAAACCTGACTTGCAAATAAGTTCATAGCTTTTAATTAATTAAATAATTTATAGTGTTTACGAATATGATGCGTATATAGCGGGATTATCCACAGCTTCATTAGGAAACTGCAAGCGAAACTGTCGCTTACATTCAGAGTAGGAATACTGCTATTCACCATTAAGAAATTGCGCACTTCGGAAACATGCCTCAACAATAAAAATATTTATTAATTTATTTCTGCTAAAACGAGAGTGTGTAGGTTCGAATCCTGCGTGAGAAAAAAAATTTGTTGGGAAAAAATCCTCTTAATTATTACAGTTATTAGCAGAAATATATTAAATTGTTGATTCATTTTGAAACACTCGTGCTAAGGGCTCTGAACTGACAATATAATAATGAAGGGATAAATAAATAAATATTTTATAAATGCAAATGTACCTACATCAAAACAAATACTTCTTCTCCAGTTACTTATTGCGAAATATTTAAATATTATTAAATTTTCAAAATGGTTCTATAATTACACAGATGATCAAAAGATTGTCAATGAGGGTGTAGGTATATGCCGCGTGTTTGTAATGAAGGTTTGAACTAAGTCAGTGTTGGAACATAAGAAAGTAAACGGATCTGTCATAAATAAGGAAAACGTAACCTATATTTGAACTCGCATTATATACACGACTATGGATTGGTGTTTCTGCTTGTAAAAATGAAATGTAATTAATTTAACTTTACTAAATTATGATTTTACAATTCAGTACTAACTGGTGTTTAACTAAATTTTTTATTACTTTAAATTATAACATACAATTAGTAAAATTATTAAGTGACAAAACTGCATCTCTCAGTTCTTCTATGGTATGCATACGGTTTCTATACATCCTATTTTTTAGATAGCCAAACATGAAGTAATCTAATGGGTTAGATCAGGCGATCTTGGTGCCATCTTTGTGCTCTAACACCCTGTCAGCAAAAAAGTTGAAGATATTGGCAGGTTTGTCGAGCAGTATGTGCTGGAGCATTATCGTGCTGAAAATAACCTGCTTCAAGCTCATTTTCTTGTAACTCTGCAATAAACAATTCCAACATCTGTTGGTAACGTTGGGCTGTTACAGTTTCCTCGAAGAAAATTGGCCCTATTATTCGTTGCCTGGACATAGCTAACCAAACTCCAACTTTTACGGATGCAATTTGCGTTTCTCGAAATTCGTGTGGATTTTCTTCAGACCAATACAATAGTTTTGTAAATTGATATAGTCTGTTAGATAAAACCAGGCTTCATCCGAGAAAAATGATTTGTTTAGCAAGTCATCGTCCCTTAAATTGTTATTAAACCAATGACAATGTTTCAATCGCCTATCGTGATCTAATGGTAATAATTCCTGTACCGTAGAAACTTTATAGGGATGAAAATGTAACTTTCTTTTGACAGCTCATTGCGCTGAAGTGTATGATAAGCCTAAAAAATTATAAAATGTAATAAACTATTTCACTTAATGTTAATATTGATTTTTTACCTGTTTGTTGAGCTAATTACCACAGATAAATTCCCTTATTTTCTTACAGTATTCAGAAATACTATTCTTGGTGATATTAGATGTAAATATAAAGGATTTGAAAAAAATTATAAGATAAATAATCGAAAGATACTACAACACGCACGCCAATGTCGCTAAATGTCAAGAAAATCATTTAATGTATGAAATTTGTATGTAGCTAACTTCGCTCATTAAATTGGTAATAAGTATAGATAATTTTTTCCGGAAAACAGTTTTTTTCTTACGACAATCATTTTGAATCACATGGTATATTCGCCGAAATATTTAAAATTATCAATTTTTCAAAGTGGTTCTATAACATATTGTGGGCAGGGATATAAAATTTAGCTCGTTAAAGATGCGCCGTGTTCGTACAGTTACTATTATTTCTACCTTACCTCACTTTCGGACGATCCGAAACCTAACCCATTGAAACCGGTGGAATGCGGAAGGCTTAGCTCAAGATATCGGGGTAAGTTAACGGGACAGCCCCTTTGGGGTAGGTTAGTAATACAACCCTTCCCCATTGTTCGGTCTACCTCTTCCTTGTTTCGCCATGAGTAGACTGTCTAGGCGATTTTTTATTCGAGTTTTTTGTGATTTTTTTTTGTGTGTGATGCGTCGGGAGAATGTTAGGGATGATGACGATGATGATGGCTTGATTTTTTTCTGTTCCTTACCCAATGGCTTTTTTAAACGACGGTATTCTCCGTACAAAAAAAATCAATAGAGTGATAAGTACAATAATAAACAGACTAAATGTCGCAGTTCTATCATTACACTGTAAAATGTAAGTTTATCGTGGAGATCATTGGCAACATCGAACCTACGATCTTAGGCCGGTTTTACATTATACTTAATTTAGTATGAAACTTTGATATAAATTTGCTATCAAATATTTCAAAGAGTATCATACAGAAAAAATTATTTGTAAATTTCGTACGAAATATTGTACTAAATATTTAGAACTTGTTCTATTTTCTCATTAATTTTACAAACGAGATATGCGTGCGCAATATGTGAATTGTTGGTTAAGTCCGCTCAATCTAAGTTGACATAGACAACGCAAAAATACACGATGTAGTTTGTAGTTGAGTCAAAGCATAAGGAAGTTCTGTTGTCTATCGTATATCGCTGTATCACCATCCATTTTAGAATAATGTCGTGGTCATGTCAGCAGGTTGAATTGTTGATTGAGTATTCAAAACTAACTTAGATAAAGTTAAAATTGATTGATTGTATAACAATTTTTTGAACATACTCAGTTTTATAATCTATAAAGAAAGATAGATACATAGAAAAAATTGCATTTTATTTTTAGAATTATATTTCATCCCTAACTTGTCTTGCAAAATTAGCAGATCTATTGCCGCTTGGTCGTTGCACCCTGCCAAAATTTCAACATTTTCCTCTGCAACTTCATCTATATCGATGTAGCTTAAGTTTTTAGTAGAACACTAGAAATAAGCTTATAATCACCATCTGAAGATCTAAGTACTACTAGACTATTTGCGCCTTTATAATTGAAGAAGTAAAATCTACCAGATCCAGGTCTATCCACGTCCGTCAAGATCACCTAGACAATGAGGAAATTGCCAAAGTTCATCAAATCGTTCGACAATGGACCGTCAGTTCTTAATCCCGAATTTAATAAATTTAGAATGCATCTTCCTTCAAGTCACATACTTATCCAATTTTTACATAATATTTTACGGGACTAGCTATCATAGTTACATTTAAAGATGATAGCCATAACAGCAATACTTCTGGGTCAGCCATTTTACGGTAATATTAATCCTTTTCATAACTTTTTTAATACTAAATTTTTTACTTTAAATATCAAACAGACATATTCAAATATTTTGTACCAATTTTCAGACGTAATTTTTTTATGTATGACATGCAGGTAAATTTCTTTATAAATTCAAAATCAAATTTTATACAAAACTTCATACTAAATTAAGTATAATGTAAAACGGGCCTTAAGGAGAAAATTATTGACTTTAACTTGAAAAAATGGCAACAGAATCTGCTATATTCAAATAATAGTGCATGTTTACAGTTTGTTTCTTAAAAGTGTATGTATTGCTTTTAAACCTACATATTTGTGATTTCGAGTTATAAAAGCATTTATTTAAAAATATTTCTTTCATTTAATTTTTTTTTTCTTTATATATACCATGAACGTTTGATAATGATAGTAACTAACACATATTCGCTGCATTTTACTAATCTATTGTATATCTTCCTTAACATTAATCGCTACAAATGGAAGAATTAATAAATAATACAAATCAAATTGTTACGAATTAAGTGATTACTTTCGGACAGCCTGACAAAAACATCATTAAAACATGAAACTTTTCCATACTCATGGCCCATGAACTCCCAAATCATTTTCAACATTATTTTAGATTCTAGTAAATTATTATTAAAAGAACCAAGAATTATGCCTAAGACGAACAAAGATAGCATAATCACGTTTTATCATATTTTTAAAGCACATCTTCCATCACCAATACGTTGTGCCGCATTAAGAGTTAAGAGTAATCCTAATTAAAAATAAATTACATGATTAAAGTTAAGGGTGTAGTTTTCAGAGATTTTGCAAAAGTGAAAGTAGAATTTTGTGAGAAATTATTTTGAAGAGGATCTAAATTAATGTAAAGTAACATTATACGATCTGACGCGAAACATTTTTTTTAAGATATAGGACACTACAACCGCAAAAATCAATATTTTTGGGTCAAATAAAATCTTTATTTGCTTAAGGAAGAGCATTTTTAACAAAAAATTGTTTTAATATTTTTTCTATTGAAGGATGACAATACCTCATGTAAGACAAACCTTTAAACTCTGTCAATTACTTAAATATTTTGAGTACCATAGCACAAGACTTTCTCCAATAGTATTAAACCAGTTGCTACCAACTTGATGCAGCACCAGCTCATTTAAAAGAAGGGGTTGAAGCGAAATTGACAATTAATGTTTAAGATAGGTGGTTTGGAAGCTTACTAGGTAAGAATCATCGGCGTTCTATACGTAATTTGGAAATGTTTGAAAGTGAACAGTCAACGATTTGAGCTTTAATATTGCTAAAATAAATTTCATGTTTGCTTCTTCAACTGAAATATACATTTCATTATTAATTTATAAACATCTTTTGCTCATAGGTACAGAAGCAAATAGACTTCTTAGTAAGCTGGCCCGATGGGTTACTTCCAATAAATGAAGGCTTAATTTGACTAAACCTAATTACATGTATTTTCATACTTCGCGCTATTCGATAAATACCACTAATAATGTAATGTACAACAGTTCACCTATAGAGTGTAAAGCAACAATTAAATTTTTGGGCATGATTCTAGATGAAAATTTGAATTGGAAGTCGCACTGTAAATGTCTTATCAAAGAGATTAACACTTCTTGTTATCAAACTAGAAATTTAAAATATGTGTTGCATTCCAGTGACTTACTAAAACAAACCTATGGCATAGTATTCTGGGGTTCGTCGGTACTATCACGGGATGTTTTTGTTGCCCAAAAAACTTTCCACCAGGATTTCCAGATTATGGATTATTTCATTTATCCATACCTAAAAAATAGAGTATTTATAAATCGTCCTCATACATACTGAATAAACTATCTGAAATACCTGTTAGGAAATTACAGCACATAATTTAAAGAAAGCCTTCAATAACGTGAAACTAAGAGTGGCGTTATGTATGTATATTGGATAGCAGACTTTCCACCACCATCTCCAGATTTGACAATTATATATACCACTGTCAAGATCTATAACGGAATGAGGAATGTACTTAAATCCTGAAAGAAATACTTGCGTAATGTGCAGGCCTATACAGGTATTCCACGTGAATCTCATAGTAGTACAGTAATTTTCATTTGGTAATAATTTAGACCGAATTTTCATAATCATTAGGGGTTTAGAAATGAATCAGTATTATATAACCACCTCTAGTATGTATTAAATAAATTTAATTGTGTGACATTCTAACAGCTTCTAAAAAATTTCACTGAAACTTCTTTCATAAAAAAAGACGTCTATATATTTTTTTTTTCAATTCTACCAACTAATTTCCAAATTAGATTTCCTGATTCCACATCATCAGCGAATTTCAGCAAAGTTAATTTAAACATTATCACACTATTTATTACTTCATAACCTGTAATAACTTATGGAATCGTTACTTTTAAAAAGAAACACTTATTGTTAGTTATCATATATACGTGTCTGCTCGTACACTTACCTAATGAACTTTTAAAATAACTGTACAATCCGATGACTTTGTATTGTAGTTAACGACGTGGACAAGGCGCTCACAAACACACACGCATGTACGTTTATTATAGCCTAGCTCTAGGTTAGTAGTGGTTATTAGTATTTGAGATACAGTTAGAATTACATGCATTCCTCTTCTGTAATATGCATATGTACAAAGTCATTAGATCTCAATATGTATATAAAAGGCTAGTGCTTGTACCGTTATTTGACATACGCAAAGAGATCTTTGTTCTTATAGGCAGTTCCACATACCTAATACATATTATATTGCATACTCGTTTTACTGCAAAAGTCAGTAAACATATGCAAACATAAATATAATATTACTTATCGCCCACAAGGAAAGGTACCTAACCTGTAAATAATAACAAATGCAATGAATAAATAATTATTAATAACAATCCGGTACATGCGAGAGATTTGTAAAAAATGTTGGATTTTTTTTGTCACATACGTAATACTTACACAAGATGTTCCTGTTATTCAAACTTAGGCACTGTATTTGACAGATTGAATTGCTAATTATGCTATACTATACAGGGTATTCCACGTAACTGGTTCATTAAAAGTTTATGATGTTCTATTATTTACTTATATTTGAGATTTTGGCACCAGTATCTATTCGATTGCAGCTATAAATGTAAAATACCTTAACCAAAATATCACTTCCGGTTGACCGGAAATGGATGTCAACTTTGTTATTTTAAATAGAATGATATAATTTTTTATTCATTTTCGGATTCTACAACTACAAATACGTCAGTTTTCATTAGCTATTCCTATAGCTACATGTTGCCGTTTTTGAGTTATTTAAGTTTTTCTTTTTTTAGTCATAATCATTGCATCATTGAGAAATTAATATCTCAGTTAATACTGCAAATAGATACTCCAAATTTGCTATGTTATGAATGTAGGGTATTACTCTAAGAAACGGTAAGCACACTTTACATTCTAACATACAGGATGTACAAAACTGAGGAACAAAGTGATATATTTTCAAATGCAGAAAACTCATTTTTTTTTAAATAGAACACCCTGTATTTTAATTCGGAATTAGGAAGTCTTTTCCTTTTCTTTAATAGATTTTGAGATATGAACGACTTTTTGTTAAACAGACTAAGTAGCCCTATCTTTGCGTGTTTGTAGCTGGCTCTGAATGGGATTAATGTCAAATTCATTGACTAACCAAAAGTGTGTATGTATACCAGATAAATTGCTAGTTGATTTGCTTAAGAGATTCATCTCGGTAGATAATCGTCATAACCTCAAATAGAGGTTAGAATACGTTGTGTTGTTTTATTGTTTGTACGTAGAATGTTTTCAAATATTATGAAATAAAGTAAAAATAAGTATCGCAAGTATTAGAATGTAGCTACCACTCCAATTATTGTAAATACTCCAAATGTTTCAGTAGGTGTTGATAATGTTGTACGATGTTTTATTCATGGTATGATCTAATACAATTGGCATTGTTTTAGAGGCCACAAGGAAACGCCATGAGAGCGCCACTACCGAAGATATGAAAAAAGCCATAGGGTTGTACCTGGCACCAGCCAAGGCTAGACTTAAAAATGAGTATTTTTCATTTTTATTGACTTATTCAAATAAAATGATATAAAATACGTTTGTTTTTTATTTAGAACACTTCAATTAAAAAATAGTGATTAATTTGATAAACCTTCAATATGCCTTAAAAGATGCCAGATTTATTGATTATTAACTTGTATGGTGAGTGTGAAAAAACAAGTTCTTGCCTTTTAGACAACTCTATGTATGTTTCAACTTTTCGTTATCGACGTTATACATTCTAAATAACAATTTTATAGATAGAAGATAATAGATTGCATAAAAAATCTCAATTTTCATATAATAAATATTTTACAAATATTTTAGAAAAAATATAGCGCTTACATTAATTTTAAAATATGGAATAAATATTTTAATTGAATATTTTATCTATATTTAGAAAAAAATATGAAAAATATATTCAAAAACCTCTCGCGAAAAAATATTTATAAAATATATTTTTAAAAATATCTATGTAATATTTCTGGCTGTTAGATATTATATCTAATTAATCATTTTAATTTTAGTAAGTGTGCAACTTTCGACATGACAAAACTCCTATAAACAGTAATATTTTTTAAACCGACATTTTTGTTCCACAAAAAAAACAAGGATTTCACGACGATTTCCTAGTCAGCGATTGCAACCGGAATTCGCTTCGTTCTTCGGCTCTGTTTTTTTTTTATTCATTCGACCGTCCCCGCTCTAACACACATTTCTATGGGAACGGAACCTTGCACGGGCATCTGGGGAGTTTAGGAATCTTGAATTTCGGCAACGGAGAATTCTTCCCACTCCTACCGCTGCTGTCGCAGTCTATTTACGGTAAAAACGACCCCGAGGACTGCACGGCCGAAATCGGATTCATCATCAGTATATATAGGCGGAAGAGATTCTGTGGGAATAAAACTAACTTAATTTATATTTAGCCGATCTTCGTCGTTTATAAACGCGACGGGTACAACATCCTTGATGCCTTATCGACCGTCTCATCTGGAGATTCGCTCTCGCTTTCTGTTCCATCCGTTTGTGTGCGTTGGTGCTTTCGCCCCTTCGTCGGACGACGTGATTAGATCTAGAGGGACAGAGGGTCCCTTTTTTTGATTAATGTTAGGTTTATATCGAGAACGGTGTCAGGTGTTTCAATGCAGTTTTTTCAAGACTTTAGTATATACCTAGTGGCATGAAATTCGATTTTATAGTCTTCTTCCTTCCGAGCATATGTATTTCTATACATTATACAACCATTTATGAAAGCATAGAATGATATTCATAAAATTACTACTTTAATTTACTTAAAAACAATATTAATTCCAGTTAAAATCATCTCTATTTTTATTTAAAACCCCATAGAATTAAAAAATGATATGAAAATATTAATATTTAATTTAAACTAATAAAAAATAAGACAATACTAGGCAATTAACAAGTACAAAATGGATGGAGATGGAAAAAATAAAAGGAACACTTACCGATTTTTCAGAAGTCGACAAAACCCAAAACAGAGGTGTGTCTAAAGTTGCTGTTTTATCTATTCTCTATTACTACAAAATACCCTCATACGCACCACGACAGTACACATATATTACACTATTGTTATCATAAAAAAAAAGACAAGTTTTATAGTACTTTAATGCATTTTCATGACAGAGAGATTGTCTACGTTTTCGTTTGATAAATTTCTACACGGTTAGAT
This sequence comes from Protaetia brevitarsis, assembly GCA_004143645.1. NCBI lineage: Eukaryota > Metazoa > Arthropoda > Insecta > Coleoptera > Scarabaeidae > Protaetia > Protaetia brevitarsis. The sequence goes on from RXPK01000033.1 coordinate 2,357,614, forward strand.
TAGGATTATGAACTCTATACCTTTTGGGAGCAACAAAACGCATATCAAGCAAAAAATATTGAGTTAGTTAGTACTTACTTTTGCGCCTGAAAAACACTTTAAACTGTTTTAAACTAACTAACACAAAGGACACAAACGCACACAACAAATAATAGCAATTAATGACAGGATAGCGGTTAGAGAAAAACAAATCAATAGACCTAATCGTTAAACGAATGCGGCCGAATCACTCCGGAAATATCCGAGGCCAGCACAAATGATACAATAAGCTTGTCATAACGTTTTCATTGAGGAAGTTTTGTAAATCTTGTTGCTATAAATGCTACGAAAACCTATTCTCTATGTTCGCACTGTTATGCTTGTTGCAGTAAATGATACTATAAAGTTCAAACCAAGCTACCCCAATAGCCAAATTTAAATTTCCCACAATTATTCTCAGTAACTTTAACATTGATATATAAAATCCCCCACCATTTTGTACTACAATTAGGGCTTTCTATTTGGCTCAAGGAGTTGCTCCGAAACTGCTCCGGAACAACTCTTATACAAAGTAAAACGAACTAACTTGTGCTAACGGGGTGCAAACGGGTGTAGATAAAAATAAGATGGCAGTTGCTGCAACATAACCTATGTAGATTTCATAAACTGTATATTATTATCGTATGTCGTATCAAATATCAAGTTGAATTTGAACGAGTTTGTGAAAAGGTTAAAAAGGAGCAATATGAGTGATCACATAGAATTAAACTTATTTGACGAGATCACAAGCAACAGTTATTGTATAAATGTTTCAAGAGAGGAATATAATACAACGTTTTTCAAAAATATTGAAGGCTTAAGTATGGCGGCATAAATTTTAATCAATTTTCGTAATTACCTGGTAATTTCGGTTATAGGTACTTTTATTTAAAATTTTTACCGTTTTTTATGAAAATGCGCATGCGGGAACAGTTCACCCCTTGTAAATAGCAGGTGCACTAGGGGAAAGGAGATGGGGAAAATAGAGCTGTTCCGTTACAAAATGCACCTTGCAAAAAGAACGCTCAAAAACTGTGCTGGTGCAACTCGGAGCAGTTCCGATACAGCTCCATCGACAAATAGAAAGCCCTAATTAATATTTATTTTAATGCCTTAAATGCCTAAAATTGGCCTAAATTTGGCTATTAGAATACTATGTCACCTCAGAGCAGTCGTTTTAGAGAGTGCTGTTATAATTTTAGTTTATTTTTTTTTTAGCTAAAATTAAAATACAATCTCCACTACCACCTTTATAAACTCAAGCTGTATACGCGCCTGCTCCTTTGTCTACTTATATTACCCAAAGATAGTAGAATCGCACAATACAACTGAATACAATTTAGAGAAAACTTACTATTTTTACTATAACCGAAACTAACAATTTGCACTCGTAAATCAATCTAATTTCGTTTGAATTTTGCGCCTATTTTCCGAATCATCCCTACCACACATTAAATCCGTCAAAAACGCTTCGCACATAACCTCGAAATAGTGCTATTGGAAGACAGTTGTTATAGTGATAGTTTTAGTATACTTGGTTTGCTCAAAAAATTACATAATATGCATTTTAAACTCGGGGAAACATGCAGTTTCCATTAATATGTATATAAATCGCCAAATCAGTGATCCTCAATAGGGACGCTTACTCGTTTGTGATTTGTGTTAGCAATGGTTAGTAAGAAAGAATGTCACAACACGGCTACAAGAGTCTCCAAATTATTGATATTTATGGCATCTGCCGCGAATGGGAAGTGAAGTTAACGTTCTCGAATTTACAAAAGGAGATACTACATAATTGTAAGTGTTTTTATGAATACGAGTGTACCTACTTCTCCAAGTCGCATATCGACACAGCGTTTAATTTAAAATATATGACTATACTACGATTCACTCATACATAAACTATAAATAAATCTCTTATATACACCTATCAATCGCATATATTTACTATTGTGCCGCGTAACATTACATAACACTGTTTACCTTTATTTAAAAATAGACTGCATGTTCATTATTGCAAATGATGATGTTAACGCGACTGATGTTTATTATTATAGTAACTTATTTCACTTTCAGTATTCACATGGACGTTAATTTGTGAGTCAACGGCTTGGAATACCGCTATATTCAGCGCAACAAACGTATAATAATAGTAGCTACTAGGATAAAATCAAAGCTCAACAATTACACTTTCTTGAATCAATCGTATTAGTGAATTTTTTTTAAACTCTTCGTTTAATTCCTCGATTCCTTGACCTTGATTCGCGAAATTTCTTCACCATTAGACTTTGAACGTGGAAGAAAAAAATAGCCACTAATTAAAAGACAAGGACAACGATTACTTTTGCACAGATAAGTATTAACCTTCGAGAAAAACTGTCACTAAGGTCGCGTGATTCCGATTTTTTCCTGCATTTTGTGTCGCCAGCCATACATACGTAGGAATGCTATTAAATAATATATTCTATTCAGCACCTTCAATGCGTCGTATATAATTGCCATTATTCCATCGTTTTACAGTTATCTCTGTTAAATGTGCAACGTTATTTCATTTGAATCTAACATAAAAGTAATATTTATATATGTACCTACCTACCGGTCGATTGGCTATTCAATTTTATGATTTATAATCATCATGTTCATATTAGATACTTATTTTTGCCTACGGGCCAAACTGCTTCATCGGGTGATTGATTGTTTCGTATTATTTCCTCTTCCAATTGCGTTATTATAGGAATAAGTCTGATGTAATAGCTCAGGATGTTTTTGCCCTTTCGATCGAAGTAAATTGCAACGGTAAAGAAGTGTTTATTTAAAAATGAAAGTGAATAGTTTTAGTGTTACGACATAATCCTCGCAAATCTTGCGAAATAATTCAAATATTTAAATTGCCACTTTAGTGCTAAAATACTTTTTTTTGCTCTTGTTAATCTATCGTATTTACTGATGTTAATTTTTATATAGAAAGCATGTATTTATACATTGTATTATTTATATTATAAGCGTATACAAGTGAAGCAGTGTATAATTATCGAAAGTATGATGTATAGTTTTGTAAACTCTGATTTATTTTTTTTTGTCAAAAAAACTATTACCCTAATAGCCAAATTCAAATTTCCAGCCACTATTTTAGTAACTTTAACCTAAAGGCATTAAAATAACTATCAATGTACTACAAAATACCATGTGATTCAAAATGATTGTCGTAAGAAAAAAAACTGTTTTCCGGAAAAATTTATCTATACTTATTACCAATTTAATGAGCGAAGTTAGCTACATACAAATTTCATACATTAAATGAATTTTCTTGACATTTAGCGACATTGGCGTGCGTGTTGTAGTATCTTTCGATTATTTATCTTATAATTTTTTTCAAATCGTTTATATTTACATCTAATATCACCAACAATAGTATTTCTGAATACTGTAAGAAAATAAGGGAATTTATCTGTGGTAATAGCTCAATAAACAGGTAAAAAATCAATATTAACATTAAGTGAAATAGTTTATTACATTTTATAATTTTATAGGCTTATCATACACTTCAGCGTAATGAGCTGTCAAAAGAAAGTTACATTTTCATCCCTATAAAGTTTCTACGATACAGGAATTATTACCATTAGATCACGATAGGCGATTGGAATATTGTCATTGGTTTAATAACAATTTAAGGGACGATGACTTGCTAAACAAATCATTTTTCTCGGATGAAGCCTGGTTTTATCTAACAGGCTATATCAATTCACAAAACTATCGTATCTGGTCTGCAGAAAATCCACACGAATTTCGAGAAACGCAATTGCATCCCGTAAAAGTTGGAGTTTTGTTAGGTATGTCCGGGCAACGAATAATAGGGCCAATTTTCTTCGAGGAAACTGTAACAGCCCAACTTTACCAACAGATATTGGAATTGTTTATTGCAGAGTTACAAGAAAATGAGCTTGAAGCAGGTTATTTTCAGCACGATAATGCTCCAGCACATACTGCTCGACAAACCTGCCAATATCTTCAACAATTTTTTGCTGACAGGTTCGTTAGAGCACAAAGATGGCCACCAAGATCGCCTGATCTAGCCCCATTAGATTATTTCATGTTCGGCTATCTAAAAAATAGGATCTATAGAAACCGCATGCATACCATAGAAGAACTGAGAGATGCAGTTTTGTCACTTAATAATTATACTAATTGTATGTTATAATTTAATATATTATAAGACCATCTCGGTTAGTACGACCAGAGGATGCCCACATGGGGGAGTTACATCCCCACTTATGTGCAGAATAATAGTAGACGAACTCTTATGCGGACTGACGGATCTAGGCATATCTTGTCAAGGGTATGCTGATGATACTGTCATATACGCAAGAGGCAAATTTGAGAATACCCTCTGTGACATAGTTCAAAGAGGTTTGAACTTCACGAGAAGATGGTGTCAATCGATGGGACTCTATGTCAACCCCACTAAGACAACCCTAGTAGCATTTACCAGGAAAAGAAAAACCAATCTTAGAACCATAAAACTGGATGGGCAAAATATAGACTGGAGAGCGAAAGTTAAATATCTAGGCCTTACCCTAGACAATAAACTTCTATGGAACAAACATGAATTTAAAGTAACCAACAAGGCCAAAAGAGCTGTGATGGTGTGCAGAAACTTTGCAGGGAAAAATTGGGGATACAACCCAAAAATACTGCTTTGGATGTATACAGCGATAGTGAGACCGATCATCACCTATGCATCAGTAGCATGGAGCAAAAGAATAATCTGGCCACCGCGAGAATTAACCTCGCGAAAGTGCAAAGATTAGCATGTGTATGCATAACGGGGACTATGAGAACCTGCCCAACAGCAGCTATTGAAGTAGTATTGGAGCTTGCCCCCCTCCACATAGTAGTAGAGGGTGTGGCGAAAAGAACCGCACTAAGAATGGTCAAGGAAGGAATGATTAGGCATAGGCCTCAATCTCCTGACGGTGATCCAAACCTGGATATGCCCCCGGATGATATGTTAAAAAAATTTAGCTTTGTGAAAGAATTCACCATAAAGCTAAGTAACAGGAGCGAGTGGGATCATAACACCATCTTGAACTTTGAATAGAAATGCCATCAAATGGTATACTGATGGCTCCAAAACGGCAGAAAGAACTGGAATAGGAATATATGGGCCCAGAACTGCATATTTCGAAAGCTTGGGGAAATACCCAAGTATATTTCAGGCGGAAATACACACTATTGGAAGACGTGTTCAGTTCAATATGGATAGGAACTATCGGAAGCAGAAGATTATCATCATGTCTGATAATCAAGCAGCCATCAAGGCGCTGAGCTCATATGAAATCAGCTCCAAGATGGTCTGGGAATGCCTAGGGAAACTAAATGAGCTAGGCAAAAGAAATATAGTAACCCTCTGTGGGTCCGGGTCACACAGGAGTGGAAGGAAACGAAATAACGGATAACCTCGCAAAAAAGGGGCTGGAATGCCTTTTGTAGGGCCTGAACCCTTTGGCGATTTAAGTAGCAGTACAATACTGAAGAAACTAAAAATAGAAATGGAGCAGAGAAAATCCAGTTACTGGGAAAATCTCCAGGGAATGAGGCAAAGTAAAATTCTTTTGGGAACTTATAACCAGAGAGATTTACAGAATGCATCAACCTGAGTAAGAACAATGTTTCGCATATTAACAGGAATACTTTCAGGCCATTGTAGACTGAAAGGACACCTGAGTAAGCTTGGATTGGAAAAAGATCCTGAATGCAGATTTTGTGGGGAATAGGATGAAACATCCATCCACCCCCTCTCAAACTGCGTAGCACTGTGCAACTCGAGGGCATTGCGCCTGGGAGCATGTGAAATCGAAGAGGGAGACTTACCTAGACTGGGGTCCTCTGACATCCTACACTTTCTAAAAGGAATAGGATTGGAAGGCCAGCTGTAAAGCAGCAAGAATAGGGGACACAATAGATCTTTTAGGTCGCAGTGTAACACCACCCTTCTATTTACGTACATACATACATGTCGTTGACTGTAAATTTGATTAGCGCAATAATTCGTGAAAGAATCGATTTCGATGAAAATATTCGGAATAATCCCATTCGATTTCAAGGAGTTTTATACAGAAACGTTTGCAATTTCAAACAGAAGGTACATACGTATATGCATATGCTGTTGTTATTGTGTACTAATAACAAAATTACGCCAAATTAAATTTCTCTTTTAACATTTTAACATTTAGCATCCAATGTTATTACGGAGATTTGTTGTCTGTTTGACCTTACATGGTATTTAGTTATTAAGTAATGTTGCATGCACACGTTTGACTGATGCGTTCGTAATCTATTAAAATAACAAGAAGGAATCCGAAACTTTTTTTAGTTGATTTGGATGTAAATACATTGTTCAAGGTTCTACAGTTAGTATATTCAATAATGCAGGAATAATTACCTACCTGTTTCGATCATTATTAGTGTGTATATTTTTTAGATAGATCGTTTGAAATAGTATTATAATTTAGTAACTCTAATAAAAATATTTGTTTGAAAATAACAAAATCGTTTTTTTCGCTGTGAAACTTACACCCAATGAAATACCATATATAATCACTTATAATAAAAACCATTTAAGGCGGTGCGATGGAGAAGCCATCATCCTTCCCACATTGAAAGTTTGGTCATGTAGAAAATCCTCGTGTGCAGACAGTGATTGGCATTTGAATTTGGCAAATATAGTAATGAACGCCATTTATAGGTTTTAACCACGAAATAGGCAATCCGATACAAAAACCGTCAACCAGACAGAAGGGACGTATATTTTTGCGGATTCCATTTGAAATTCAGAAGCGCCCGAAAGCGCGTGCTCCTCTGATCCAAAACAAAAACGACTTCGCTTTTCATTTCGACCGTCAATGTATTATTCATCCCAGAGCGGCAAATCGTTTGCTGTTGCTCCCCGATCGATGTCCACGTGCTATGGGTGTATTTTTTTCTTTGCTTTTATCAATTCCGACTTTTTGGGCATCAGTGTAAGTTCCGTGGAAGGTGCACAATTATTTCGATTTGGAAGTACTTTAATTGGGAGACGTACACTCAAAATACATGCATTCTCGGTTCTCTTATTCAACTATATTGCACCTATACAAGAAAAAGTGATTAGTTTACTGGAGAAATATGGAAAAAAATACTTACGAAGTATTGACTTTGACAGCTCGGCTTTGGGCAATTACAATATTTGCTCGCGCCCTGCAGTAGATCACTTTCCTCCCTTGGTTTGAAATACCATTAATACCATTTTAATACCATAAAATTTTGACAAAACAAATTAAATTTAAGATAAATAAAAAAAAACAATGAATTACAATAAAACAACTCTTAACATAGCTTACGATGATAATGTATATATTGATGTTCGGTTTTAACCTGTATACTTAAATAATAAATTAAACTATTAATTATGATATAATTCTGAAATATAGAGATTATGCTTAATATCTAGGTTAATAATGTTGGCCGGAAGGTTTATGTCATGTGATCGGATTTGAGAAAAATGAATAAAATAAAATAAGGAAATATTGATTTGGTGCAAAGAAAAGAGAATAATAAAATTATAATATACGACTTAGCTGGTAAATTTCTATGGGAGTGTCGGTGTATTGCGTCCAGGATGGTGGTTTGAGCGCGTTACGCTGATGTCAAAGCGTGGTCCCCTTTCGAATTCAACCATCCGGATTTGGTCTCCCAAACTAAGTACTTCGTTCACCCTCTTGATTTCACTCAACGCCAAAATAACACTAGTAGTTGTGGTAAATAGTAGATAGTAGATAATAGATAATAGGTCCTAAGATAGGATCGGATTACTAAACAGATAAAATTAACAAGAGAAGAAGTTCGCTTACCAGTGACCTAAGATGACGCTATTTACAAAATGAAATGCCGGCTTGGCGCTGCTGTTTCAAAACCCTTTTCAGGAATATCGATGCAAAGGACACAAATCTCCTGGCAGTCCTAGGTAACACGAACAAAAATGCACTCGATATTAGAAGTTTCTCGCGCGACAAAATCCCACAATGTGGTCATATAAATTTAATTTGCACGGAGCAACTTGAACAGCGCGTCTAAGATGGTGTGTGTCGCCTGTGCGTCTCCCTTACTTAGCGAGAGGGCGGAAATCGGAAAATACCACATGAATCAAATAAGTCACTGACAAACTTAACAATGCGGAATAATTTGCACAAAAGAAAAGGTTTTAATGAATGAAACTTGAACTAATAATTGAAGAATGAAGAGCAAATTTAACTGACAATTAATTACTAATTAATTTGGAAACTAAATAACGAAAATGAGAAATTAAATTTTGCTATCGCGGCAAAGATGCGTTGTGACGAGCAAGGAGTTCGAAACCTCACTGCTAGATGGCGTTGCAGGGTCTAATTCTTAATTAAATGAAATAAAAATCTTTAAATAAAATCTAAAAATGAAGTGATCGCAATCCAACGGCAACAATACTTCTGTCAAAGTGATAGGAACACCCCGAAAGCTAGTATAATAGACTCTCCCGACGATTCCAGCGCTCAAAACGGATATGACGACATATGTACTTCTCATTTTGGGTTCACTATATCGTAACTGGCGCAGGTGGTAAAGGCATATCCGGAAATTAGATTGTAACATTTCGGTAATAATATTTATAACTCAAAAGCCTAAAATATCAACTCTTTCAACTGCTGATTTACAAATAAAGTTGTTAGAAATATTAGATTTTACAGAAGCCATTACTTTGATGTCGCACTGAGATAAATATATTATATATTGGCAGAGTCTGGCTTCATAAGGGATGTGCCTAGTGGCGTATTTTTTTAAAAATTTATGTAGAAAGGAATTTTGCAATTTAGATAAAGGAATGTTAGACGCAACAAATGCTTCACAAAACTTTGAATAAATAGTATCCTCATTGCACACAAAAAAGCACCAACAAAAACAGTCGTTGTTGGTACTTTTTTTTGTCTAGACGTGTAGCAGTAAAATTATTGTTAATTTGTGAAAAAATCCGCCAATATATTAAAGTTAGTTTTTCATAAATAATAAAGTATATATCAAAGTTTTCAATCATGTCCAGTGGTAGCAGCCTTAGAATGTCTCTTTATTCTATCATCATCATCTTCAGTTTGACAGACGCGGACTGTCAGTGTTAAATTCAAATCTTGTGTAGGTATACTGGTCCAAAAGTGTTTTTATACTTGCAAGATATCTAATAACTTCCTGTTGAAATTTTTCTGAAAATGCTGATTAATTAGTATTGATTTGTGTTTAATAACACATACCCTAACAGCCAGAAATATTACATAGATATTTTTAAAAATATATTTTATAAATATTTTTCGTGAGAGGTTTTTGAATATATTTTTCATATTTTTTTCTAAATATAGATAAATATTCAATTAAAATATTTATTCCATATTTAAAATTAATGTAAGCGCTATATTTTTTTAAACATATTTTGTAAAATATTTATATTGAAAATTGAGATTTTTTATGCAATCTTTTTAGTTTGTCAAATGAACTAAAATTGTTCTTGTTATTTAGAATGTTAACGTCGATAACGAAAAGTTGAAACATACATAGAGTTGTCTAAAAGGCAAGAACTTGTTTTTTCACACTCACCATACAAGTTAATAATCAATAATTCTGGCATCTTTTAAGGCATGCTGAAGGTTTATCAAATTAATCACTATTTTTTAATTGAAGTGTTCTAAATAAAAAACAAACGTATTTATTATCATTTTATTTGAATAAGCCAATAAAAATGAAAAATACTCATTTTCAAGTCTAGCCTTGGTGCCAGGTACAACCCTATGGCTTTTTTCATATCTCCGGTAGTGGCGCTCTCATGGCGTTTCCTGGTGGCCTCTAAAACAATGCTAATTGTATTAGATCATACCATGAATAAAAACGTACAACATTATCAACACCTACTAATACATTTGGAGCATTTACAATAATTGGAGTGGTAGCTACATTCTAATACTTACGATACTTATTTTTACTTTATTTCATAATATTTGAAAACATTCTACGTACAAACAATAAAACAACACAACGTATTCTAACCTCTATTTGAGGTTATGACGCTTATCTACCGAGATAAATCTCTTAAGCAAATCAACTAGCAATTTATTGGTAGATGCAGTACATATTGATGCATTAAATTCCTACAATTATATTATTAAACGATTTCTGTACATAGCGATATTGAGCATTCCAATTATCTTATAAATGCTATGACATGTTCAAAGTTTTGCTTACCTCGTAGTCACCACAAAAACTAAAACACACCCCGCAACAATTAATTACACAGTTAACCCTAATCTGCCCCAATCGTATACTATTATAAACTATAACATGTAATGGACAAACGAATTGAAACGTTGCACGTGCGCGTATGCATTCTATGTACCTAATCCATAGACGCATAAACAATTAAATCATATAACACCGGCACCGTAATGAATAGAGGTGTTGTGTTGACGTTCGCAACTTACTAATATTACAAATAATATAATACAAAACGCAGATATATTAATAGAAAAGTTACAGCGCTCAACTTAGATACTAATTAAATCATATTAGACATATATTATCTAATTTAATCTTTAAACTATCATTTTAAATAGGTACATACCTACTTAATATGTATGCATATTTTACCCATTTTATATTATTCGTCCTACGCACCAAATGTACAAAAGCAAAAATTCAATCTTTTTTTATATGAAATAATATTACAGAAATACAAAGCAAATATTCTTGCAGAGTTATGAAAAATATATTGAGAAAACATTTGCAATAAAATATTATTAATGCTACATAACATTTATATTTTTTAAATGTTTTCCTAATATATTTTCTATAATATATTTTATGCATATTATATTAATATAACTAATATTCAAGAAAGATTTAATATTTTTTAAATATTTATAAAATATGAAATAAATATAGTTGTTCACTGGGGTCGTGATGTTTATTGCATTAATTGTATAGTTATTTTTATTTAGAATCATCTGTGAACTGTTGTACGGTATTTAAAGTGAATTAATAAGTAATTAATTTAAAATTAACAATCACATATTTCTACTTAGATATTTACCTCAGAAATTATTATTTTTTTAGACATCGGAGTGTCTACATTGTGAAACAATTTTACGGTGGCAATTCAACAGAAGTTACACACGATTTATTTGTAGTAAATTATCAAAATTGATTTTTTTTCGCAATTATTTCTCGCTACGCCAACGCTGAAGCGCGTAACTAACTTAGGTTGTTAAAAATAAGTGCGGGAAATTCAATATATTAAGATATAATAAGAGTAGTACTTATTATTCTATAGAAAACAAATCTTTTGTTCAAAAATGTATAAAATTAATTTACTGGGGCTGTATAAATGCATATTTTATAACGAATTATCCTCGTATAAGGACCACTCGAAACACAATCCCCATTTAGAACGCTATACCCGAGTCGACTGATCGCCGATCGCCCTTTTTTACTACTTACTTCACTTTCAGGCTAACGTTTCACTTACCCATTTTTGGCTCTTCACTGCGTCGGGCGTAGCCGTACAACGAGATCGAATTGTAAAACGGAGCACGAAAACGGCCGCCACGGGCATATCTAAGCATTGTTTTCTTTCTTAGAACATACAATTAAAATGAAAAGATCAGTATTGTGCTTTATATGGCGCATATTACTAAAATAGTAATATGTTGCGTGTGTGTGTTTTTATTGGCTCGTATCTCGTTCGTCCAGATGGACGTACATACGGACGAACGAGGAGGCTTTTAGATACGCTAATGTATACAACGTAGTATACCTTTGAGTCACGTGCAAAAAAATCGAAACCCGTCTGTTTATTATTATCGATTCACTCTCATCATTTGAAATTGCAGTTTTATGCCGTTTATGTTGACGTACTTATAAACGTATAAATCATAATTACAAATGTGGACAAAGAGAATAATGCATTAGGTGGTATGTAGTATGTATTGACCTATTCCTATACTTCCACAATTGAGTTGAAGTTTAAGCTGATTCTATAGAATAGCTTCAGAGATAACTATACCACAGTATAGAGAGATAACAGTAGAGACAGATTGGCTTCCCGCTCTCGTCCGTTTTTCGAATCGTAGTAAAATGAGCGTGGCCGCTGATAAATAAATCGTATTGCGCAGCACGTGAATCGTGCACGATCGTGCATTTCATTCAAGAAAATTTTGGCGGAGTGCTAGTGTTTATATCAGCACGTATGTATGTGTATGTATCAATCACGATAAACTAGATACCACGTTTAGGCACTTGGGTTATGTCGCTGTGATGTTCACCCCCATTTTATTTTTAAATTTCGTTTGTTCTCTTGATCTCTTATTTGTGAATCTTGGTTTACGTGTACGGCGTATTAGCCACACATTTATTATTATTTTTTTTCATAGACAGTTTTACATACGTTTTTTGTGTTCAGTTTTAAGTGATCATTCATAAGTATTTTAATATAATCAATTGTACACTTAAATATCAAAAATACTCACAACTATGGGACTAATAACACCACATACAATGAAAAGTTGTTTTAAAGTATGAAGTGCACTTCAATGTTTACAGTAAAAAGTACCCGAGAGATCAACATTTAATTTTTTGTTTTTATTAAAGGTTGTAATGTAAGCAATACATCATAGCAATCATTAGTGATGCTTGATGATGGAACCAGAAGAATTTGGATCAACTACCTGCATTGGTTACAATCGTTGGCATACTCCCAACTGCAAGAATGGTGCGAGAAATAATTACAATTTAAGTTTTTTCGCAAAATTCGTTGCGATACGTTTGTGGATATTTAATATGGAAATGTTTAAATGTTCACAATTGTGATGTGTCTGAAGGGTTTTCCCAGCAACACGATCAGTTAGATGATTCAACGTTATTTTGCCATTTAAAGGCATGTGAACATGCGAATAAGCAGAAATTTGGAAAATTAAAAACACCTTTCTTTTATGTCATAATATTAGAGAAAATATTTTTTAATAATTTTGAACATCCAGGTCAAGAACGCGATTATTTTACACATTGAAGTTTGTAATTTCAAAGATGTTGGGTTTCAGGGTACACATAAACACATTAAATAGAAGCACATGTGAAATCGGCAGAAAAAGCTCGACAAAACGGAGTAACAAAGCCATATAACTTCATAAAGTTGTCAATTATATCAATATGTAAATAACTTTCGACTTGCTGCCTTTCGTTGTTGGAATAAATTGCTTACCAATCCATTTGTATGTAATCTCTAATGAAAACTTTCTGTTTGTAATATTTTTCATTGTCTATATTGTAGGCATAGCAAATATAAGCTATTCACTAGTTATGTCTTTCAATATTAACCTGTTTACTCTTACCTGGAAATTAACTGGCAAAAGCCCAATCAAAAATATCCAGTATATCGTGTATGGATTGCTGTTATAATAAAAACTTTCTAATCCAGACAATGCATATTTTTTCTGAGAAGCCAGACAATAAAATTCACATTATTTTGTAAAAATATTGGAGAACGACGTTTCCATATGATAGGTAATTTCTTTTAGTTAATTATATAATTAAATTACAGCAATAGAAAATTTAACAGATCGGTATTTTTCAAATAGATTAAGTGCTATCAACTAGGTATATCACTAAATTTCAAATCAAAAATGCCACTATAATAAAGTTGCTTATTTTACGCAATTTATAATTTTGAAATATATAGGAAATTTTGCGATCAGGTAAATAAATTCACTTCTACATTTATTGTATTACTTACAGTTGCGTTATTATTATAGGTTATAGTATCAATAATAACGAAATGTCAATTTATTAAAACAATTTCTACACAAAAAATGGTTATATGCACATTGCATGTTTATAATTCACAGCTAATATTCTTACACCGACTCTTTCTCTTGCATCTACTAAATTTCGACCCATTCAATAATAAGTATATGATATAACTCTGACATAACCTCCGCTATAAAGCATAGAGATCAAATTTTTAAATGTTCCTACATTTTTCCGGTAGACGCATAGGATGCGCGTGGCCGTGGACTCCGTAGCATCAATGTAAATCAAGGTCATTAAAATAGGACGAAGAATTTCATTCATAAAAAGGGGTTCTGTCATTACTGATATATTTCTATACTGTGCCATTGGTAAGTCTATATTTATTTGAGCTAATTATGTTTTTGAAGCAGCATAGAGAATTATTTGTGCAAAATAATAATAATAATCTTATAATACTATAATAACCAGGCATTGCTATAGTTTTAGTGTTCCCAACCATAAAACCAAAAAAAAAAAAAGATAAAGGTCCTTACTTCATGGCGTGACATAGTAGTGATAATTATATCCGTCAAGATCTACAACATTCCTCAAGATTTACGTATTGTTGTTATTGAAACCACTAAATAAAGCCTCGAGCTTATAAAAAACACATTTTTTTTATCTCCTAAAGTCTATAAAAGAATTTTTGAGTAGTGCATCCGACTGACGACCACGGTAAGAATTATATCGGCCGACATCTACGACATCCATTAAAAAACCAATAAGCAAACCTTCAAACTTACCAAAATCGCATTTATTTCTTCTCTCACAACTCCCAACTTCCTTCAAAAATGTTACCAAAATTAGAGGAAAAGAAGTAAATTAAGAACGCTTCATTTTATTTATATTTATTGTTCTATCACTATCGCTTTCAAAACAGAATTTTAACTGATGAATACATAATGATTATAATAATACGATAAAAGAATCTATTGTGTAATTAATTGGAGATAAACCATTCGCGTACATATTCCTTGTGAAGTGAACTCCAACCATATACATTTTGCAGTGCATCAACATATTCTCCAATATCCCAATTCTAACTCTGGAAACATAGGCAACCCACACACCATCTACCTTTCATCAAACACGTAATATACTGACGCATGCTTTTATATGCACGCATATCGGGAACAACTAATGGGTTTTAAACAGTAAAATGGATTTCTAACAGCCGATAAAGGTCCTGTTTTAAAACGGTTTCTTTCTGATAAAATTTTACACTTTAAAAGTAACTGTCTTGCGAGAAATAACGTACCTCGTATCAGAAGAAAAAGGTTTTTAACCCAGGAACTGTCGAACTAATTACTCCTGATAACTAACACATTTGGTTCATTAACTTGTTTCAAGTTGTACTGCTATTGTACTATTCCAGTATTATCGAACAACATTGTTATGTTTGGATGCTAAATATATCTTTTTTTATACTTTTAAAAATTACGCAATATGGAATTAATCTATTACAAAAAAAAACGTTTGTTGCATCGCTACTATATTCCAATTATTTTACTGTTACTGCTAACCTCTTAGTTTACATTAGGTGTGCAAGCTATTTTTTATAAAGCTAATAAAATAATTCTGTCAGTCTTCCTCAGGGCACGCTGCACATTTATGTATATAAGCTGAAGAAATTGATTATTGCAACAAGATGAATAAAATAATCAGCGCTAATAAATTAATTCTTTCCGTGTATGTAAATACATCTAATAAATAACAAAATTAATTTATTTCTAAAAAAACGCCAATTTAAGTTTTATTTTGTTATTCAGGGATTGGCATTTCTGGAAACGGCTGTAAACTTCGTGCCATTTCGTATTTTCTCGGCAATTTCAAAATGCTTTGATCGCATTCGCATCATATAGGTTATGTTACGCAAGCGTAGGCCGGGCAAAAGTGAAGAAAAATGGAAAAGGAATTAAGTAAATACAGTCGGATATTAGAAGAATCCGTCTCTCCGACACAAGGAAGTAAACTGTTCAAAAAAGGCCTATTTAAAGAACAGAAGACGAAGAATCTGGCAAATGTATCGGTAACACTAACACCTGAAGAATTAGAATACCTAAATGAAGGCCACAAAACCTATCAGAATATGACCACATTGATTGATACTACATTTACAAGGCTGACCAATCAAAATTTAACTACAACCGGCTCAGTATTAGAAGCGAATCAGCCTTGGGATAATGCCGTTAATAATTTGTACATCGAATTCCTCGAGGTGATACAGACTCACAATAACAGCCAAGCGGCCTTGGACATGGTGCGTGATCTAGCGCGTTGCTGTTCAGATACCTTAAGTGTTATAAAAACATTGAAATCAAAAGTGGCCCTACAACAAACCAATGCGGAAGAAGTGTGGTTAGAAAACGAACGAAACACGTGGAGGCTCATATTTGTGCTATATCAAGATCGCTTAATGATCTATTCAATCATCTGGGAACGAAGAAGACTTCAGTCAATATTACGGGTTAAGTGAAAAATTGTGTATGATAAACTTATTCAAGAGAGATCATCTAGTGCGCGAAACTCAGCTGGTTATCATTGGCTCGAAAGTAACGCGGGTGAAAATTACGATGATATCTTAAATTTCTCTGATAGCACCGTGGGTTGGGAAAATACATTACATCAGCTGATGTCGAAGGATACGATTGTATTCAAGAGCACACGTGAGATTATTTCGGAGTTGCATCCGGATGCACCGTCTGAACAGAGAAAGCCGTTGCATGATTTGGATATTGAGGATGAGAAACGTTTGTGTCATAATGTGTTCAAGGGTATTAGATGCGGAAAATTAGATGATGCTCAAAAGGTATGTTTGAATAATGTTGCAGGGTATTAAATAAAACAAAAAGAAATCGATACATAATAATATGAGATAAGATAAGCGAGTTTTTTTTTGCTTAGAGGTTATGTCATTTTTCGTTTTTTAATTTTTATGAAATAAATAAGTAATTGCAGATTTAAGGTATAAAGTGATTCAAAAAGGAAGAGTTCAGTTAATAGTATTATAATTTAATTGTATATTTTTATAAATTTTACATGTAATATGTTATTTCGTTCGAGGGAGGAGCTTAGTTTGTAAATAACGCCTAGGATTGGTTGAATTTTAAAGTAATTTGAGTGTTAAATCGTATTGTATAAAAAAATAATTATTGTTGAACGATTTTTGTTATTAATTAACAACGGTGTTTAATGATCTTGATGAATTGAAGAAAATGTTAAAAGCGCCACATTTAAAAAAAAAAACAAAATTGATTAATCAAAGTTAAAAAGAGAAGTGAGTGAACAAAACTGAATTCAATAAAATGAAACGATTGAGTATTTTTTGGCAATTTCAAAAACAATATTATTCTCAATTCTTCTTTTTTCGATGGAGTATTTCAATATATACATTGATTCATGTAACAATCATGACATATATTTTTAAATAAGGTTTTTTTTTATTTATATTTCGAATGGTGATACCAATTTATTAATCATAATCTATACTCTTTTTGTCGAAATTTTAAACATCTCTTTACCTAAGAAACCCAAAAAGTATCATTATTTAATTTTTAATGAGATATTTATGACTTTAACAAAATAAAAAAAAAAGAATTACATGGATTATTTTCCTTATTGTAATTCTAAATATTTTTGGTAGCTCTGCATTCAATGTGGTCATGCCTGGAGGGCAGCTTTGTTCGATGGATGGAAGTTGCATCACGACCCTGCTAAGGAAAGTGCAAGAAATGGAGATGGAGCAAATATTAGATGAGGCGATGGAAACAGAAAAAACCAAATCAGAACAAATGGAAGGGAATGAAAATCGTGATCAGTGGAAGAGAATAGCTTTGAAGTATTGTGAACAGGTATTTATTAAATATTTATAGTTATCACTTATAGTTAAATTTACCTTAACAATATCGTAGTACATATGGCATATTTTTTCTTGTTTTAGTTGCGTTATTTGTAACTCAAAGTTTTATAAACGACACAATGCATTGTACATATTTGATTAATTTGACAAAATACGTCATTTTTTGTTAATGAGGATCTTTTTTTGGGAAAATATATCTCTTGGTTGGGTTAGCGATATTGTGATAGCAAAATGTCAAATTAAATTTGAATAAATGTCATATCAATAAGCACTAAAGTTAACATTTCCCAAAATTAATCTAATTAATTTGCTGGTATCGTCAAAAAGCAAACTATTAGTTTTTTTTTAAATTGTGTTTCAATTTTTATTAGTTATTTATGTAACCGTAGTTATTTGATTACTTAGTTTTGATATAAACCAGGCTGTCATCAGCTGTTCCCGCCATTTTACTATTATTTTGACGTGGCAAGAAAGTAGTTTTCATGTCTGAAATGTCGTGCAGATGTCGCTACTTATCAAAATCTGATGTAACATTCAAATCGACATGAATTTGGATAATTCAACTGGCCGTATGAAGCAAACTGTCTAATTTATTAAGCATGTCCGTGATCAATGCTTATTAAGAGTAATTACGAGTACACAAGGTTGTAACCATCAATTAACCTCTGTAACACTAATTGTACTTTGACAGGTTATCATTTTGTTTCACATTGACGTTTAATTCCATGGCTCCCTAATTTTATTGGAATATCTGTTGTTTTTTTTTTTAATATAAAAGTAACCGTCAGTATATTTTTGTTATTTTACATTATTACCCACCATTAGCATATCTCGCTCATTTGTTAGTTTTTAGTTCCATAGCCTACTAATGTCAGATTAGATATTATTATTATTTTTTTATTTCTTTGGATATTCCGGTTTTTTTATTTAATTATAAAGATGTTCTTTACGTTTCGGAAGTATATTTTTTCTTTTTCACATTTTATCATTAGTTACTTTCATTTTTTCACCTTTGTGGTGTTGTCAATAGAATTTTTAGTTACATTTAAAACTTAAAATTGTAAAGAAAAAAACGTTGGTACATTTACAGGTCAACAAACAAACATGATATTATTATTATTATTATTTCTTGTCAATATCTCTGCTGTAAATAACAATTTTTGAAAAGGTTAGATAAGAGTAAAAAACTAGTTCCTTCGTTCATTTAGTATTTAATATATGATTACTAGTTTCGGCTTTTAACAGCCATCTTCAGATCAACGTTAAAAGGTAAAATTGTCTATCATCAAGTTAAAAAACACCAAACATGGATAATAAATTAAGTGGACACCAACATTTATAAATATAAATTAAATATAAATTTAAATATAAGAAAAACTTTTCCAAAATTCTTATATTTAAATTTATATTTATAAATGTTGGTGTCCACTTAAGTGCCACATTTAATATATATAGAGTTGAATTTGAAACAACATTTATTTATAAAAGAATCTTCTAAACCCAAAAACTGAAGTACTTTACTCTTAGCGTAGTTTTATATTTTTGACCTTCCCTCGTATACAGGGTATTCCACGTAACTGGTTCATTAAAAGTTTATGATGTTCTATTATTTACTTATATTTGAGATTTTGGCACCAGTATCTGTTCGATTGGAACTATAAATGTAAAATTCGTTAACCAAAATATCACTTCCGGTTGACCGGAAATGGATGTCAACTTTGTTATTTTAAATAGAATGATATATTTTTTTATTTATTTTTGGATTCTACAACTATAAAAACGTCAGTTTTCATTAGCTATTCCTATAGCTACATGTTGCCGTTTTTGAGTTATTTAAGTTTTTCCTTTTTTTTTAGTCATAATCATTGCATCATTGAGAAATTAATATCTCGGTTAATAACTGCAAGTAGAGACTTCCAAATTGCTATCTTATGATGTAGATATAATCTAAGAAACGGTAAGCACACTTTACATTCTAACATACAGGGTGTTCAAAACTGAGGAACAAAGTGACATATTTTCAAATGCAGAAAACTCAATTTTTTTAAATAGAACACCATGTATTTTAATTCGGAATTAGAAAGTAAATATCATCCCCTATCGCTTTATATGAACATTCCGTATACCTATCTTTAATAGATTTTGAGATATGAGCGACTTTTTGTTAAACAGACTAAGTAGCCATATCTTTAAATGTTTGTAGCTGGCTCTGAAATGGATTCACGTCATATTATATATGGAAAACTATTCACGAGAAAAATCTGAAAAATTGAGTGAATTGTAATACGAATTTGGCCTAATCGAACAAAATATACACAATTAAGTCTCTAGCACTTTCGGTTATACAGTTCTTCGTTGAAGGTGTTACAGTTGCATCTTTGTAGTAGATACCTAATTGAAAGCTCACAAAATTTCTGTTTTAATCCAAGCATACTTTGGTTCCCAATAATTGCTCCAGAAAACGAATTGAATTCACTTTCAATTTCGCTTCTCTTCTACAGCAACAAGAAACTAAATACGAAAAAGCAGCGATAGCCACATATTGCGGTTACTTAAACCACATATTACCAGTTTGCAACGATTGGAACGACTATTTGTGGGCTTATCTGAAGGTGATGGTCGATATTCGCGTGGAATCCGAGATACGTGATTGCGTCCAACGGAAATACAACGATTTACCGACTTTTACTGGAATCAAACGTAAAAAAAAAAAAAATAATCGCTCAAACTTTTCCCCAAAACATTTACTTCCAGAATGTCACTCAACGAGATATTCGCAACTTTAGATGCCTCCAACAATAAAACCGTGATGGCGGAGGCTCACATCCCCGAACACGTCATCCAAAAACATCTGATCTTAGATCAAATCCCGGAATTATTTAAAGTTTTAGACGGATACATCGAAGACGATGAAGTTTCGACGCAATTCTTGAGGTTCGCTGCTCATCTCGCGTTGTTTTTGGAACAAATCGGGAGGGCACATCAGAGGGAGTTGGTGGAAAAGATTTTAGAGAAGTAAAAATTGAGTTTTCGTGTAAGGAAATGTGAGATTTTTATTCTGTATCTTTATTTCTAGATATATTGAACGATTGACGGAAATGGAAGACACGCAATTGGTGGCGTTTTACGTCAGTAAAATGGGGTCGCAGAAGCAAGTCAAGATATTTTCCTCGTATTTAGAAAAAATTACTGATGATGGCGAGAGAAGAGAGGCGTTAAAGTTGCCGAAAGATGCGGATTGAATATTGATGTTATTACAAGAACTGTCGTTGAAAATATAAAGAATAAACCGATTGAGATGAATGAAGTTTCGCTTCAGGTGAGTAATATTTGTTACTTTTTAGGCACATCCCAAAAACAGCGTGTATTTGTTTTAATATGTTGGCCATTATTTTCTCTTTAATATTTCGTCTTTCTGGGTATTTTTCTTTTTTTTTGCAAAACAAGTGTTATTCCCATAATATGCTGCACTATATTAATATATTAAAACCACGCCGTAGTAAACTTTAATGTCTTCAAAACCAAGAGATGTCGCTGCGATCAGTAACATAATTTACGACCAAGGTGTAGTGGCCTATTAGTGAGGATTAGCTGCATTCTTAAAGGGGTGGCCATATTGCTGTGTACTGATTGAAATAAGTGAAAAATGCAAAACTGAATTTTTAAAAATGACAAAGAAAAATAAAATTAGCTAGCTCAACGGATAAAATTTAAATCGAACAAAAAAACAATTACCCTCGCGAATTAAAACTTGAATCTAACCACGAAAAGTAAATTGTGAGTGAATGAAAACAGACTTTCTTAACTACCCGAAAAATTGTAAAGGTTTAAAATAAAAAAAACAGAATTTTTAACCCAAAGATGCTAATTAACAAAAAATTTTTTTTTTTAAAATGGGTTAAATTACAACGTGTGCAGAAAAAAAAAACGCGAACTGAAGGTTCTGGCCTAAATTAAAAACTGCACTTGATTCTAAATTAAAATAGGACAATGCTATTTCCTATGCAAAGCAAAAGATTTGTTTGTTCAGGAAGATAATCCTAAATCTTACAATTTCAACCCACGTGCACGTAAATGCAAGAACAAAGCTTCTACTCACCCAACCGAGGTGATTGATAATTAAAAACGAAACAGCAAAATTGTAAAACAAAAAATTACCTCTTTAAACTATAATGAGAAAAAATAAACTAAAAATGTATCTTCCCAAACAAAAATAATAATTGATCTTATATCTATAATGTGCACACTTCAATATATTAACAATTACTACGATAAGAATTCCTTGATTGGCTATATTTTTACAGAATTTAAATTTCAATATCAAATGAAATACAAAATGGCAACAATGATATACAAAAATACGTCTACTCACGTCAATAGTCGAACAAGGAACTCCTTAACAAAAAAATCCCACTCTCAAAATCGTACAACGCAGTCGTATTACAATTCAACGACAATATTCAATAGAATCCACATTAAATCTACATAAGCAAACGATAGACAAATGAATGAATGGAATTATTTCAAAGAACTTAACACCTAATTAATTAAATCATACAATAAACTCTTTAACTAAATTTATACAAACCAAAATATAAAATATAAAATTTTGAAAAACTCTCGGTAAACCGAAACAATAGCTCGGAAGAAAGTAAACAAATCAAAATATGCAACTCAAAATACACTCAGCGGAATGTGGGTTGTCTATACCACAGCAATATGTATCGGTTTTTTCACTCTATCGTCGCAGATGTCTTACGAAAGATCAGTCAAATAGCGATAGAAAATGGATATCACGTCATCTAAACTCACTTTCTGCAGATTAATGACATATTTTTAAGTTTACCGCCCTACTAGTGGTCACGTGACGTGACAAAATAAATTTTAGGGCTCCTATCCCCAAAAAGAATTAGTATATTTCAATAATAAGTGCTAATATTTATGCCGGTCAAATTAGAGAAACTTAGGTCAATGGATTTTCTAAAATAGACGGCCATTTGCAAAATTTATGATTTCATGCTTATCGTTGTAGTGCAGCTTTTTGTTCGGACAGAATTTCAAAAATAAATAATTTTTTTAATGTACATTGAATTATTTAGTGCCTATATTAAGTACATTTTAATTAATAATAATAATACGGAAAATGTCTCTAAATAAAATGGAAAAATTGAAATTGTTACATTCCCGTCATATTGCAGTTATGGTCGTTATGTATTTCTTCGTGGTAGTCTAAATTATGTCCTTATAAAAAATCACTCACAATTTAAAGATAATTCTTTATAAAAATTCATTCATTCATTTCTCCTCATAGCTCCAACAGTACTGTATATATAAATACAAATAGACCTTTGCGTATATACAAATACTTTATAGTAAAGAAAGCAACAATAGTGTAGTTATATATGCCAGGAGAATAATAATACAAAAATGCCTAAATTCAAGAATAGTTAATTACGGGCAAGCAATAATCGAATTATCTAATGACCGTCTATAATTGAATCATGCCTTTTGCATCATTCAATTATACCCATCAGTACCTCCTAACAGCTACCTCCCTTGTCTGTGTTTCACCTCTTACAGAAATGAATTCTCTAATATGTTATTTTCACCTTTATCACAAACCATGTCTCCCCAAAATACAAAATAAAAATTAAAAAAGTCATTGTGCGAAATACAGTGACGCTGTTTTGGAGGCACGAGTGCATAATGTTCCTTGTGATATAAATTGTATCTTCTCCAGAATGATCCTAGAAAAAATATGGCGCGAGGCTCATCTCAAATTTTTCTTAGAATTATTTCATTTCGGTAACATAGACATCTGTCACGTATTCTCATCAATATATCCTACAAAATGGCGTTTTTTTACAAAACAAATAGGCAAGCACAGATAAGTCTCTAGCACTCTTAACTCTCCTGACAAAAAGAAATCAGTTTTACTCCATTTCACGCTCGTTTATATTTATGTTTATCAGGCAAAATGGCATACAGTCGCGGACACAGTAATAAGGACAGTGAGGTGCAAATATATGCTTTTTATACAAAAACTGAAATTTATATTACATTATTTATATCAAATATGAAATAACATAGTTGTGTACAGTAGTAATACAAAAACGTAACTAAAAAAAAAAATGTAGTATGTGATTCACATCGTAAATAAATTTAAAAAAACCTCAATTCTTGTGGACACTATAGTTCTTGCTGATTTTGAATAAAAAATAAAATAAAATTGATTAATATTTTGTTGGATATCCCTTTGCTTTTATTACTGCAGCACATCGTTTAGGCATAGACTTTATTAGTACTTGACAACGTTCTGGAGAAATGTTTTTCCGCATGTTTTGCACCACCGTAAAAAGTTCGTTCAAATTAGACACCTTTATATCACGCAAACTAAGTTTCACGTCATTCCACAGATGTTCTATCGGCCATTCAATAATATCGACCGCATTATCTGCAAACCACTTTTTTACCAAATTGGAAGTGTGTTTCGAGTCATTGTCTTGAACATACTTCCAAATTACCGGTAAATATTGTTCTGCATAAGGCAGCATGATGTTCTCCATAATATTTTTTGTAAACATGCTGATCCATTATACCGTTAATGAGGTGAAGAGGACCAATACCTTAATGTTGCCACCAGCTCCTTTTTTATTAATTAAGTTATTTTAATTTTTATTGATGCAATGGTAATAGTATTTTATGTAATAACTCCCTCTAGCTTTGAAAATTCCCTCTAAAAAGGGAATTTCCCTCTCAAATACACAAACTGACAAAAAATATCACCCGACGGCGTGACTCACTCGGCTTGACCACGTGACACATGCTACGTGCTCACAAAATTATATGAAATTTGACTTTCTTAAATACCCCAAAAATTGAAAAAAGTTTAAATAAATAAAAGAACAGTAATTTGAAAGACGTTAATAACAATCAAGAATATTTATTATAGAAAAAAAAGAAAAAAAAAGTTAATTACAAATTTTTGCAGAAAAAAAACACCATGAACAGAGGGTTCTGGTCTAAATTAAAAACTGCAACGGATTCTAAATTACAATAGGACAATGCTATTTCCTATAACAAAGCAAAAGTCTAATTAGTTCAGGACGATAATTCTTTTTTCAATAAAATCCGGTTTCAAATTAAAACAAACTAAATTCGTGGAATACTAGAAATTTACAAAATTGAAAACTAAAAGCAAGCACATTGCTTCTATTCACCCAACCCGAGGTGATTAATAAAATAAAAATGAAATAGCAAACTAGAAAACCAAAAATGAACTCTTTAAAATTATAACGAGGGAATTAAAACTAAAATCTATCTTCCTGCACGAAATAATAAATGATCTTATATCTAAAATGTGTACACAACAATATAATAACAATTATTATTATGCGAGTTCCTTGATGGACAGAATAAAATTCAAATTAAGCGAATAAAATATCAAAAGTATTAACAAAATGGCAGCAAACAAATTAGAAATTTATGTTCTCACGCAGAGAGTCGACCAAAGAACTAACTCTTACAATCTCGACCGCTGCGTACAAAGCAACCGCACAGATCAGTCCGCCAACGGACAAAATCACAAAATATAATAACATAAATTATACAAACGAACGCAAGACATATCAATGAATGAAATTAATTTAAAACAACTGAACACTTAACTAAATAAATCGAACAATCAATTCATCAACTAAATCTTATATAAAAATAAAATCTTACATCTGTGAGAATTCTCCCGAAACATTGACAAAGGCTGATCGGAGTAAACATGACAAAATCTATGCAATATAAAAAAAAAAAAACTCTCGCGAAAACAAGGTGTCCGTCCACAGCAGAATGTATACATTTATCTTTCGTCCAAACAATTTTGAAACAGGCCACGCCATCTACATTTTAAAAGGTTGTTAATCTTTTTTTTGTACATTTCTCCCAGGAAAGTTCGGCACACCAGTAATTGAGAATTTTTAATTTTTTTCGGGTGTAAATAAATCTAAGTTAACTCTGATCACCAATCGTATATTACAGCAAAAATTAACATCCCAAGACGAATACAAAATCCTAGCCATCGATTGGCTCCTGTTTTACGAGCACCACCGATCAGAAGCGATAAAACAAAGCAACGGCTTCATATTTAAATTCCTAACGGCGGGAAAACTCGACGCCGCCCAACTAGTATTCAACAAAATCCCCGCGGACAGCGTGGACGTGATCCTAGCCGAAGGAGAAGTGTCCCAAGACGTCAAACAAGCCATCAAAGAGCACCTGAGCTACAAGTCCTACTTAGACGCCCAGGAAGCCTTCAACGTCTGGTTTAAACACTTCAAATCGAAACCGTCGCCTCCGGAAGAGATACCAGACGGTGCCCACTTGTCGGAGAAGGTCGCCCATCAACATAGGGTGTCGCAGTTCAAGGCGGAAACGGAACGATGGAAATTGACGATATCTCATCTGGGGAAATCGGCGAAAACGTTGCTGTATAACGTTTTACTGTTTCCCGACGGAGGTTGGCTGAGCGGCGCTGATCAGCAGAGTATTTGCGGTCTACGTGCGTACCGGAATGTGCCTTATTGCTGTCGACTGTTTTATTCGAGTCGAGATTGTTCAATGAATGTATGCAGTTGGCTGATATTTTAGCGTCGGAGAAATACGGATTGTATAAGGTAAGCTTAGGTAGATTTCTTTTTTTTAGTGTTAGTGTTGTAGCTTAGATTATTAGTTGGGATATTCGCCGTAAGAGGGCAGATTTTGTCGATTCACTAAATGGATATCAAATACAATATAAATATATATACGAGCAAAGAATAGTTCTGCTGGCGTACTATAGATGTCCCAGCTAGGCTGATTTTAGAAAAGTGTAGGACCAAACCAGTGACTATATACAAGGAGACAAACCAAGCTTATGGGAAAAGTGTTGCGCTTAAAAACAACAGTTTGGCGGCCAAATCCAGATGTCGCTAGGATCTCCACCGCTAAAAGTGGTGGGGTAGTCTGAATGTTTAGCGAGAATAAGAACCAGAATTTAAATTATGTAATAATACGATTCACCAATAGGTGGTACTGATTCATAACGTATTTTAATGTAATGAAATTACTATGATGGTAATGATATGGGATTTCAAGCACGGCAGGCGGCAACATATTTTGAATATAAATAAAAAATAATAGTATATCTGTCATATGTCGTATACGAATTGGTAAGATATTATTTTTTAATTCTATCTGTGAAGTTTATTAGTGTTAAGTTGTAAGTTTATTTTTATTGTTTGTACAAACTTTATTTATATTTTCTAGAATACAGCAAAAATGTGTGCTATACTATATAATATAATTTTATTTTATGGTAAACTGAATTTAGGAAACCAAAAAGACAATAACAAACATTCTTGGAACTCTTTGACGGCATATCGGCATATAGCTATCAGTTTTTATGAAAGTGATTAATAATATTAAGATTTATATCCGAGGTTTCTGCCATGGAAGTTAAAAAAAAACTATTTATTTACTTAAATTAAATTTCACTTGAAATACGTTTACTTCCCACTCTCAAAATATGATATTTTAATATTATCACAGAATGGGATAACAATCAGAAGTTTCACTCCCTGGCTGTCTCTTCGATCTTTTAATGGCTTTATATTGTGATCTCGGACACCATCTTTGCACGATAGACTTCAGGATCGCAATAACTACAATTTGTTTTCACCATGTCTGCACTAGATTTATTTGAAAAAATATTTTTTGGACTATTTACTATAAAAATTGAAGTATGCGTTTAACATTTTTTCATTTTTTTTATGACCAAGAAATATTTAACCCTGAAAATACTAACGCTTTTACGTACTGCTGTGAACTGAAGGTACCAGCATATATGAAAAATGAAAAATGAAAAATAAAAAAAAAAAAAATCAACTAGCTCAGTGGATAAAAATTTAAAAGGGCGCAAAAGACAATTTGATCTCAGGGTTACATTCGCAATTAAACTAATCTTGAAAAGTAAAATGTGGGCGTAAGTAAATTGACTAACTTTAATTATTAAAATTGCAAAGGTTGAATTCAAAATAAAAGATAAGAAATTTATAATGACATTTACAATCATTGATTTTTATTTTTATAAAAAAAAAAAAAAAACATTTATTACAAATTCGCAGGGTAAATAAAAACCATGAATATAAGATTCTGGCCGAAAACAAAACCTGCATGAATCTACATTTTAAGGTTTTGAATTGTCCTTTGTACAATTCAAAACCTTCAACAAACAAAATGGTAGATTTGTTCCAGAAGAAAATCTGATCCCACAAAAAATCCACGCGGTCACAAAATTTAAACCAAACTATAACTTAAACGTGGAGAAACAAGTATAATAATAATGAAATTTACATACAAGCTCAAAGCTTCTCTTCACCTAACCCGAGGTGATTAAATAATAATCAAAATCAGCAAACTACAAAAAAAAAAACGGAAAATTTAAACTCTTAAAACTAAAAAAACTTCTTCTAGATCAAATTCAAAATAACGGATTTTATATCTAAAAGTGCACAACAATATAACATCAATTATTTAATTGGAGTTCCACGATTAATGTTCTGAATTCAATTTATACGAACAAAGTTTTAATAAAATGAAATCACCAAAAAATGGCAACCAAGCAAATAAATAACAAGTACTTACTTCACGGCATCAATCTATGGAACTCTCTTAAAAGAGGCCCTACATCGCATACATACATATAAAATTTACAATATCTGCGTGCACTCGCAGCGCATAAAAGCAAAGAAAATACAGGCATATAAACTATATACAATACTGGTACACGCAAAATGTACAATTGAATGAATTTAAATTTACACAACTGAACAATTAAAATAATTCCAACAATCAAATCAATTAACAAAATCTTTCTTAAAAACAATACATTAACTTCTGAGAGAATTTTCACGAAGCGTGGACAAAAATTGATCTCAAAAATCACTGAATTTAAAAACCCGGAGTGCCAGTCCACAGCAGTACGTGGTTACTAAACAGAAAATACACGTCGCTATTTGATGTACCTACCCCTGTAAACCAAGTTGAAATTTCCCGCAATTATATTCACTAACTTCAACTCAAAGGTATTCAAATAACTATTAATCTAATACAAAATCGTAGGTAATTTCATGCTTAAATGTTGAAGTTACTAAAAATAATTGCGGGAAATTTTAATTTGGGTTACTAGGACATTATAGTATTCCATTTCCATGATTCTAGGGTTACATAGAAAGTAAGAATACAGTGAATTTATTTTATTATAAAAAAAAAAGATGTTTGCCATTGTTAGTTTGTCCCACATAGCCAACTTTAAATTGCTCGCAATTATTCTTAGTAACTTCAAACAAAAATTACCTACCATTTTGAAAACAAAAATTACCTACCATTTTGTACTACATTAACAGTTATTTTAATGGGTTTACATGAAGTCACGTAAAATAGTGGCGGGAAATTTAAATTTGGCTATTTTGGTAACTTGTAGTTCGTGCTATATAGTTTATATTTAAAATTAGAAAAATTTACAATGTTCTGTAGATAAATCTAATTAACTATCCGTGCACAACATAAATTTCTTTTTATTAAGTGAAAAATAAATGAATGATTATTCATAATTCAAACGTCATAAACAAATTATTGAATGATCGTCAATAATATGATGCTTTTTTCGTCATTCAATTACGTCCATCACAAGTACAGTAGAGAAGAGATAGCGGAATGTCGAGTAGGATATAGAGACTATATAAGACGTTATTTAAAGAGTTCACGTTATATATCAAAGTTGTATGCAACACACTGTCATAGCCAACTGTCAAATAGCCAAATTTAAATTTCCCGCAATTATTCTTAGTAACTTCAACGTTGATACATAAAATTCCCCACCATTTTGTATTACATTAATAGTTATTTTAAAGCCTTTACATTGAATTCATTAAAAATTGTGGCGGGAAATTTCAATTTGGCTATTAGGGAGACTAAGTTAACTTAGAGCCGTTTTACACGTACGAGATTTTTTACGTAAATCATACCAAAAATTACTTCGAAAATTTTGGTGAAAATTTTCGTTAGAATTTTTGTCGCGACACTTTCAGGTCGTTTTACGCAGGAATAATGTTACTTCCATTTGCACTTGTAAGTTGTAACCTAAATCTAAACAATTAAGATCCATATTTTGCTGGTTTATTGGTTAACTGCTATTTATTTAGGATTTCTATGATAACCATAATCAAATAACAATTTAATTTAACAAATGCGCCTGCTTATAACAACAAATATCGTGAAAATTCCGGTTAAAATTTATTCCTTTGTAAAACGATCTGAAAGTATCGCGACAAAAATTCTTACGAAAATTCTCACCAAAATTTTCGAGGTAATTTTTGGTATGACTTATGTAAAAATTCTCGTACGTGTAAAACGGCTCTTACACATATGCTAACAAAAAAGAAACATAATAATTAAACGTCACAATTTAATGTATATTGATGTGCCTTTGATGTTTCTTTTTATTTTACAAACTTAATGCTTTCCTGTGTTTAGTTATAACGTAGCTCTCCTTTTAATTAATCGCATTTGTGAAATCTCGCACATCTGTCATTGAAAGGAATGCCGATAAGAAAATTATACTCGTGGAACTATTATCTCACCGTAAATAATATCGGAAAGACAGCCTTTGCTTTTTTCGATTTTAAATGTTGTACTCGTTGATATTAATATTACGTTTTATTTACAAAAAAAAAAAAAAACAAGATGTCTACAAGTGATTTGCTTGGTACAACTATTTTTGAATAGATTGCGCTGTCATACTTAATACATCACAGTAATTTCTGGTTTAGCTCCAATCTTAATTTGGACGATTTGGACATCCAAGCGACATCTATCGATGACTTTTAAAATTAATTTGCTTTTATATGGACTTGGTTTATCTTCTTGTATATAATCACTGCTCAACTGCTCCCATATCAAGTACATAGTTTGCTTGGTCCACTGCTTATTTTCGTACGTCTCTTGCCCCTGTCGCGTTTTAACTGCCACCGCGAAGAAGCTACAGTGGCGCCGCTCTATAATACGTCAGCGGAACTATACGTCTTTGACTATAAGCATACTAGTATTATATTTGGTTGTAGCTTAGATTATTAGTTAGGATATTCGTCGTAAGAGGCCGGATTTTATCGATTCGCTAAATAGATATGTATTAAAAAAGGGTTCTGTAAAGGGTGATTTATCTAGCTTCTCGCAGATATCTCTTATGTCGTTCAGATTATGGATAATTTTAAAATAGAATGCGCGTAAATAATTATCTTTTATTTCTGTATTTGTAGGTATATAGTAAGCAAAAATTGGAAGAAATGGTAACGAAATTCGCAGAGTGCGCGGTCGCCTTGCTGGAAGAGAAGAAAGATCCATTTGGTAATGATTCGCCTTTGTAATTCTTATTTATCGATTTTTTTTTATTTATATAATAAATGTATTGTTGTCATATATATTTGTAAGATTTTCTACTACTTTATAAAAAGTTATTTGTAAAAATGTTGGGTTTTATTTAATTTTTTTTGTTTGGATTATTTTCACGTATTTGAAGGAACGAGTAAGCAGGTAAGTTTCGTATTTTTTCTACATTTTTCTCTATTAAAAAAAAAAATTAAATCAATCACTTTACTAGTTTTCTGTGTAATTCTCTTATAATTCTAAAAACAAACATTTTGTACAAGAAAAAAAGACAAGAACAGCTGATTTTGCTGAATTATGACAAGTAGTAAATAATTTTCACTTATAGGGGCGCTAAGATAAAGTAGAGAGCACTAAGTCGGTATAAAATAGACATTCCAAAGTTTCAGTCGGTAGAGTTAGAAATAATTGTTTTTCTAAAAATACAAATAATCCACAGTTAGTCCTAGTTTTTTTGGTCCTTTTTTTCTCAAAAAGTTTGTTAATTATAAAATGAAATCCAAAAGAATGAATGTATGTGTCTGACGATAATTACAATTCCAATGTAATTATAACCATTTTTTTCCAAAATCGCAAAATAAATCCTACTTTTTACGAAACTTTACCAAAGAGATTTTTGTAGATAAACAAGCAATCTGCAAATAACGTCTGGGAAGAATAACAAAAGTATCCTTTGGTATTTAGCAATAAGATGGCGGTTTTTATTTAAGAGTCAATTATGAATTATCACGTAAAAAATCTCGTAACAAGTGAAGTTAGGTGCAGGCAGTTTTCTATTCAATAATAAATGACGCTGCAGGTGCGGAAATACATGAAAATTAAATATGAAGGGGAATAGGTAGATTTCTTTTTTTTTTGGTGTTATGTCGTGGCTTAGATTATTAGTTGGGATATTAGCCGTAAGAAGGCAGCTTTTGTCGATTCACTAAGTAGATATTAAAATAGGGTTCTGTAATGGGTGATTTATGTAGTTTCTCGCAGATGTCTCGTATGCCGTTGAGATTATTTTAAAATAGAATGCGCGTAAATGATTATCTTTTATTTTTGTATTTGTAGCAAAAATTGGAAGAAATCATAACGAAATCTGCCGAGTGGGCGGTCGCCTTGCTGGAAGAGAAGAAAGAGCCATTTGGCAATGATTGGCCCTTGTAATTCTTATTTATCGATCTTTTTTTATTCATATATTGTTGTCATATGTATTTGTAAGATTTGTACTACTTTATAAAAAGTTATTTGTAAAAATGTTGGGTTTTATTTCATTTTTCTTAATCTTCGCGTATTTGAAGGAACCAGGTAAGTTTCGTATTTTTTTTGCATTTTATTTCTCTATAAAAAAAATGAAACCAATCAATTTACTATTTTTCTCTGTTAGCTATCTTAAATATATAAAAACAAGAATTTTATTGAAAAGAAAATACATATAACAGTTAGGTAGGTAATTTCCACTTACACAAGTTTTGGATATTGTATATGTATGCTTTTAAAATGCAAAAAAAAAAAACTGTTTTGACATTAATTAATAAACAATAATTCGCAATAAGACGCTATTCGTAAATCAGCCACTTTACCAAAATTTAACCTAAAATATTGTATCACAACCGTTCGTGATATTATACACAAATCTAATAATTTTTATAAATATTTTGTGAAGTAATACTATCTATCTACTAGAAGTAGATTAGATTTATGCGAAAATAAATTCATTCCCAATTAACAAACAAGTAAAAAACTGTAATTAACAAGACAAAGACATTAATTCTTAATTCTATATGTAAAATAAAAATGTACGAGCGATTATGTAAATTGAACCATTATTACAAGAATATTCCTAGTCTTTTCTTTTTGAATTAATATAAACATACGTGACATCTATACTAAATACATTGCATTAGAATGAGTCGAGTTCATAATGGTGCAGAACTTGGCAACCAACAATATGCAGTATATAGCTATTAGTGAGTAGATGGCGCTCCTGAATTCCATTTTTATAATTTACAGAAGTTAAATAAATTCCGAAATATGTTCCCTTACTATACAATACCCAGAGCCGTTTCTATCTTTATATTCCATCTTGAAATCCATTCTTTAAATAGAAAATAAAAGCATAATGTAAATGTCTATAATTAAACAATTTAACAATGTAGGATTTATTTTCATTCTAATATCCCTAAATGAAGACAAGTCAGAATGATCCACATTGTTACATTGACAATAATCTATAACATTGTTGTTAATTTGCGCTTTATCGTTTATAAAAATAGATTTCCAGATACCCGCAATGCTTTCATAACTGGATTATTTCAAATTGCAAGTATGAATCCGCATTTATAAAATGGAATAGTGTAATTAGGGACAGGATTATAGAGATTTTGTCATCAATTTACCAGTTATATTTGTTTAATTTCGAGATTACGTTTCTAAAAAAAGTAAAATATATTTATTAAAAATGCACGTATATGTGGTGCCATCTATCAAAAGTAGTTTAGAATGAAGTCGATTTGGTCGGTAATTGTGAGAAACTTAACTATATCCCAATTACAGATTCCTAACTAATATCGATGTGTACTCTTTGACTATCAACAAACAGATGGCGCCACTTAATAGACCATTTTTCATTTTAATCCATATAAATAATATAGTAATTCCATAAGATTATTTTGCCACAAATAAAATATGCTGTGTTACAAAAATTGCGTTCATTTTGTCCTATCTAAATAATAATGTAAGGTCACGTAATCAAAAGCGATCTATTATGTATTATGTTCATCATACTTGGTGTCATATACATACTTTAATTTTTCCTGGAAAATCACCAACCAATAACTTATCTGTTTACGTCCAGGGATTATCCAGTTATAGATTGACGTTTTATAGTCGGCAAGTTTTAGAAATGTAATCATTGAAATATATAGAAGATAATATTCCGTTTTCACAAAGTTCCAATTCAATTCACTACTATTAAACTATAAATAAAATATTAATAGCAGCAATCAGCATAGCAGTAAACATTTTTAGCTATATCTGTTTTATGACTTGTTTCCCATTTGAGTTGCCATTTTGGTATTGATACGAAGTGATTTCAATTACTGAACGTGTGATGAAGTTCTCGCGCCTTGTGTTATGAATTTATGATATATGATTGTTATGAACAAACCCGTAGAAACGTAGCGAAAAATCTGGTTCAGTTAGAGAAGTTTTGGTTGTTTGTTTTGTCTACATGGTGTGATTAAAGATATAATTACAAACGTTTTTAATTTTTCATTTTAAAAATATGTATACGAATAACTTTAGCAATGATTAAAATCTGTTTTTTTTCCGTTTTTAATTGCTAAAAATTAAAATCTTATTTTTATTTATATTTATTATATTATGTGGTGCCATCTATTGAAGGTAGGTCACCCCGCATTCAATTTGGTCGGTAATGATGAGGAACTTGACTAAGTCGATATTACAGATTTTTAATTAAATTACAATATAAAATCTTGAGATATTCATAAACAGATGGCGCCACATAATCCATTTTTCATTTAAATGGAGTGAATTTATAATTATTTTTACATAATTCATTCTTTAAATATCTAAATAAAGGAACTGTTAGGTTTGGGTGATTTTTAAACACGTTTCCAATATTATAAGTGTATCAAACTATAACAAATACAAAATTCTCTGTTTTTGACCGTTAATTACATCATTATGACTGAAGTTGTCTATTTTTGTTTTTCACTACTGCCAACTCCTAGTATTTCTTGTCAACTTCTAACAGGAATTTCTGGTTGTATTGTATTTTGAATCAGTTGTTGTGTGAATTTATCCGTTCGATTGGAACTATAAATGTGAAATACTTTTACTAAAATATCACCGGAAATGGATGTCAACTTTGTTATTTTAAATAGAACGATATAATTTTTTTATTCATTTTTCGATTCTACGTGCATAAATACGTCAGTATTGATTAGTTATTCCTATAGTATTAATAATTTCGACTTATAGAGTTTACAGCATTTCCCCATTCAAAAAAATTTATGAAGATTATAGGCAATAATGGCGCGCTAGAATAGGCCTTTTGTACGCAGAGAAGTCACACATAAAATATAAGAATTTTCGAAAACAATCTCTGGATATGTGCAAGTAATATTACTAATTGCGCATTCACCAATAAAATTAATTGCACTCCTGTTTAAAATCGTAGTGACAGGCGCACCATAAATCAATCCAGTTCCTTCTAAAACATCAATCTAAGCCAACCGAGCTCTGACGTTTCGTCTATTTGAGTGACACCGTTTCCAATACATAGAGAGAGGTTTTAATTAAAGAAGCAACCACACTAACGGCAATAAATTTAGATCGAAAACCACACGTAACAAGGTTGAACGTATGTCTTCCTTAATGTGGCACACGTGTTTGGGACGGCGAACGCCAGCCGCTTTCGAATCGACTTTGACTTCGGTAATTTTCCACGGAACGGAAAAGCGAAGTAATTTATATAAACGGAATCCAGGAGGAGGAGGACAAATTCCGCGAAAAATTCCGCTTCTGCGGAGGAAACATTGACAGAGGGACCACTCGAAACACAATAAAAGCAGTGGCGGCTCGTGGTCGGAAACGTAGGGTGTTCACAAAATCAAGAACATGCAAATTTTTAGCTAAAATCCAATCATTTTTTTCGCACATGTCCTTCTTAAATTTTCTTGTAAATCTCTAAATTTGCCCTTTGTTGTTTGCGTCAAATTAAGTTCTGGTTTTGGTCTGCCCATACTTTTAACTTGAATTTTTTGTTCATAACTAAACGAATTAAAATTGTCTTTCAAATATTGTACAGTAAAACTGTTCGCATCCATAGTTGTTATTTATACATTGTTTAGTGTTTACTTACAATACTACTTTGTTTGTTTTGTGTGCATTTCATTATCTTTTTTACGTACTGTATATTTCATTTCATTGCTTTTTTTACATACTATATATCTTCTTTTTTGTTTGTCGGCTGCACCAAAGCGCATTAGTGGCAGCTTTGCGTTGTCGGCTTTTTGCAGAGGATTTAACGATGCGGCGTAGTTTTTAACTGCGGCTGCGCTGTTGCCAATTTATTTTTGTTTTTCTAAAAAAAATCAATTATTATTTGTATCTTTGAGGGAAATGTACGTTTTTTGAGAACAGTTAAAGATTTACGAGTTTAAGTTTGTGATTTTATGTGCGCGGGTTTAATAAACGTATTGCTGTAGATGAAGTACCTCAAACGAAAATTTAAATCAGTGTTTTAAATAAAATAGATAGTTTTTTTTTTTAACAAATACCTATATTGTCTAATTTCCTTTTTTACAAAGTTAAATTTAAGATATTTATAAATTAACACTAAGTATTTAAATTGTTACAACCATGATTATTGTGTTAATTATATCAACTTTTATCATCTACAATTCTTTGAAAATCTTCTTATACCTAAAACTAAAATATAAAATTAAATTTAATACAGACCTGTATTAATTACTCATCTAAACTGCACGAGTGTGATTAAACATTGAGCACTGGCTTAATATCAGCAACAAATTAATAGATTAATATATTAAAATTTTTAAATTCCAAGCAAAGAAAACAACACATGTGAGCCACCCCGATATCTATATCACACTGGCTGTCTCGCTCGCACGTACGAAGCAGAGAGCCAGAAAAGAAACAAAAAACCTGGAAACAAATCCGTCCAATACGGAAAAATATAGCAATAGTGAAATAAATAATATAATGTTATATATAGTCACGAAAATTCTGTTAAAACTTAAAGTATAAAGAAATACACCGTTATCCTAAAATATCAAAACAACTTTCAAATGAAAATAACATTAAATAAAGAAATTTATTCAGATAATTGTTTTCTTTAAATAAAAAACTACAGCAGTATGTTATTTAATAAATTAAAATAATTACGCACCCTTGGTTTCATTACAAAACTGTCACCAACAAACAGTATTAGTTCTTATGGTAGTTACGACCTGTGAACGGTGAGTTATTCATAAACAAAACATAAATATAATATAGTTTATCCGTAAAACACGATATCTGAACGTTGATGTCGATCGATTTGTTAACGTGACCCGAGAACGCAACGAAAGCTAGCACAGGAGCACACTCAATTTGTGCACCGTTCATATGGAATCTGCCGTATCCCTCCCCACCACCGCTACGTCCTTTATGCGGCTAGGCATTGGATAAAATCAACGTAGTCCCGCCTACTCGGCGCACGTGCTCCGTCGTCGGTCGCTTGCTCGCGATGTACATACATATGTATAGAAAGGAACGTCGTGTCGTTTATTCGTTTCGCTGCGTTATATTTCACGAATATATTAAGATCGAGTAATAGATTTTATTAGTTTGTAATCGACGATTTGTTTAGGGGGTTCACGTGCTCATGTGCTCCTATACGAAACTCGCCACTGAATAAAAGCATCCCGATCTGTCATCTTCGCAGAGTATAGTCGATGAGATCGCGGAAACTGCTCGAGATTCCCCGGTTAATTAACTAGTAAGTAAATTGCATCACTTCCTCCCGCTTCGTCGAGGGAAATATATAAAGGTCAGAGTGCAAGCGACTCAATAATTTCGGATACGTAAAATAACGGGCTCCCTTAACGGCACAATCTGGTTTAACGATCGGTTGTAAAGTGTAAATGAGGGATGTTAAATAGATCATCCCGGCTCTGGAGTAATTTTTATTCCTTTCGGGATAGATTCAGCGATGAGATTTTATATGTTTGTTTACTGCGTTAAAGTTTATTCCTAAATAATATAAAAGCAAATTGGCTTTTCTTCTGACAGTCGAAATAAATAAGTTTATCCTAATATTAAAATGAAATATAAATAAATTGAATAAAGGGTTCCAAATAACGATATCTAAATAGAATGAATTACCTTGATTGTATTCAAATTGTAACTTATTTGGCGCTAAGTCTTGACTTTTCGACAGTGTCACTACTATGTAAACTGTACAAATTTCTATTTAAAGGTCATTTGCTTAACGAAGAAGTAAAATCCATTACATTGCAAATTCGGGCCATGCAGTATCATATTATTACAATAACCAATTAACATATAACTTGTTCATGTTCAATGTTGGTGCCTACTGCTTTTTAAATTGCTATCTTCCCAATGTATTCCCACCAAATTAGTTATTGCTGTCAACTGTCAAAGGGTTATATTCTGCATTTGTAGTAAAGTGTGGAAAGTTGCGTTTATATTT
This sequence comes from Protaetia brevitarsis, assembly GCA_004143645.1. Classification (NCBI taxonomy): domain Eukaryota; kingdom Metazoa; phylum Arthropoda; class Insecta; order Coleoptera; family Scarabaeidae; genus Protaetia; species Protaetia brevitarsis. The sequence continues at coordinate 2,396,085 of RXPK01000033.1, forward strand.
GGTATATATTTATTTAAAATAAGTAGTTATTACAACTAAACCATACCGAAATCATTGTGTAAACAATCGAAGGAGTTAATAGTTTAGTTAATCGTGTATTTCGACGCAGAACGCGAGAACAACGGGCCATTACTCCTGTTAATTTTCGTGCGAGAAGTGTGTATAAAATCCATATATTTTTAAAGTCATATTCTTTACAGTATTTCGTTTTTAGAGAGTAACGAGTGTTCTAAACATTCATGTTGCAACTATAAGGAAAATTTCATCCATGAGCAAACAAGGAATTACATTCACTAACCCAAAACGAAAATGCATCCGAAATAAACTTTGTAAAAATTGATTATTCTACTCATTGTCAATGTGCTATTGGAAACACAATTTATGTACGAAAACAGTGAGTATATACAAATATTGTTTACAGAAGTGGTTCGTTCACATACATGTTTCAGACTAACATAACACATTAAACATTTAGAACAGTGCTCTTAAAGAAAAAGACATTTGAGTTGAAACACATTGTTGTAGTAGATATTATTTGTTCTCAAAGAAAAGGAAGTTTGTTATGAAACGATGGATGAAATATTGCAGATCGGAGGATGCATACAACTGTATAAAGCGGATTGAATTAAATTAGTCTGGAAATTAGACGTACTTGGTGTACAACATATTGGAAACGAAATTCAGAAGTAGTAAATCAGAGAGATTGGTTTGGATAGAGAAGAAGCTTGCATACTAATCGTTACTGTGAATACTTTAGGCGATAATAGTCCCGATTAAATTTATTGTACTCACTTGTGCTGTTTTGTTATTTTTTCCACTGCTATCATGTTTAACATTCTTTAAATTCTGATTTTCAAAAAAAATCATCACTAATATTAACGGTAAATGCTATTTTTAAGAGTTCGTTTATTCATCTGTCAAAAGTGTTTGACAGTTAAATAACCTATCAGTTTGTTTACGTTTTGAGGAACAGGAAATTTGCAACACAGTCGTGACTTCATGGCAAACTGATTCACGTAGTACCTCGTCTGTCATAGTAAATGAATTATATCTGCTTAGACGAGGTAAGTATTTGCTGTCAAATCAAATGATGGTTAACATAAAAGCGTGGTGTAATGTTTACTTCATGCACATTTTACGAAAATATTTTATGAATTGAAGATGGTACCGAAACTTCAACGTTGAAACATAAAATTAATAAAAACTATTTTGCGCTACGTTAATAGTCATTTTAATACCTTTACGTTAAATTCACTAAATGAATTGAATTATATATTTGGTGATAACTTTTTTAACGATATTGACCCACACTTGCACAATTATTTGTAATAACTCCAAAAAAAATAAATTATTAGCAAAACACGAAATGATTCATTTCATAATTCAATTTTGATGTTACTTAAAGTAATTGCGGGAGATTTGAATTGTGTTATTTGTATTTCTGAGTATCGGCACAATTTTCGCTAATCTCAAATACGTAAAAGTTAAAGTATAGTTTATTATTATTTATTATTATATATAATAATAGTTTATTTGGTTAGGAACTATTATTTTCCAAATTTATTCCAATTGGTACTGCCTCTCTTTTGCATATAAACATAAACTTGTTTTGGCTGTTGACTTCTCTAATAACAAACCAGCAAAAATCTCCCATTATGACGGGACCAAATATACATGGTACGAGAATTCTCCTTAAGAATTGAACCATCAAGTTATCTATGCATTGAGAAAAAGATTTAATAATCATAAATAAAAATACAATTATCGTAAGTAAAAAGTTCAGCTGGATAGGGGACAAAAGCACCAATTACTTAGCACTAGTAAAAAAGAGATCCTAAACACTGATACTAACAAGAAGCAATCTATGTTACTTACGGTCTGCTTCATACGGTAACTTATTAAGTTACTTTATGATAATAAACTGAAGTAGTAAACCAAAGAATATATGCAGTTGCGGTAAGTAAAAGATTTGCTCATGTCAAGTAGATGTATTGCTATGAGTGAACTATTCTATAATGGCTATCACACCTTCATTATTAACCTCAATTAATGCAAGCTATTTGGATTACTTGTGATAAGCAAACAGTATCATTAATGCACGTTCACTAAATACCTGATATATAGAAGGTAATGGTTTGCTATAAATATACAATATACTTACCTTAAATTGTGTTCAAACTTATAGGTAGTGCAGGAAACGAGGAAGTTAGAGAATATAATTAATATAAATTTAAATAAAAAGCAGTAAATTAGCAATAGTTTATTTTGTTATAGGACAAACACAGTGACTACCTGATATGAATGAAAGATATTGGTTTCACTTTAACAACCGTTTTTTTTTAAACAATTTACAACGTAATGACTCATAAAATATATTCCTTAATAATGAAAAAAATGAACAAAGCAATAATAAAAGATAAGGTAAATGAGGCCCCCTTGAAACGTTATTTAGTTATTGAAATTATTGAAATCTAAACAAAGGACAAAGAGAAATATGGCTTTGAAGTTACAACTAATAACAAACAAAGAAATAATATACCTATGCGGTAAACTTGCGGTTTCTATTGGTTCTTTGCACTGGGCGTTGTCTCGGTGAGTCGATCCTCTGCCGGCGTACGTGGCGGTTATGTCCGGTGATCGCCTCGAAAACGACTACTTCGTCGGGGTATCCCTAACTGCAGGTGGGACTTGGACTGTCACTCACCTAGCGACGGCATCCACACTTTAACTTCACCAGCGGGCACAGATATCATCACGATGATGGGGAATTTAAATATCCCACCACGTGGTTTAAAACTGCAATCTTGAAACATCCGATTGCTTATAGGCTCGGTACTTCTTCTTTCGCTGGATCTTTATACGACGGGGCCTTGAGTTAACCCACCCGGTATTTTTAATATATTGCGTTCCAACTGGCCTACAATGGCCGTACTCCTTGGCCACTCTTTTTCGACGATCTTTTCCCACGTCCGTAACTCTTACCTGACGCTAGCACGCGCTTGCGCGCGTAGCAGTCTCGGGGACTATTTTATTACTCCGCGCATTAGCCAATCAGGAATAGTAAAACAATCGCGGGTGGGCAGCAAAACTCAAAAATCGTAGTGTGGCCAGTTGTTACCTATTTAAGAAAATACATGAGTTTAATAGCGATCAGCATTGTTGTTACTTCTACTAAGCATGTGCTGTATAGTTAGATACAGTACCAGTAGTCATAAGTAATACGTTACTTACCACAAATTTGTCAGGTACGCTGTGTATAATAGCCGTTAATAAAAGCACTATTTACAGTAACAACTTGCATTCATGAAACTGGGTTTATGTAGGTATTAATCTAACGGAGAATAGTTCGAACGTAAAACTTTATCTATTGTAAATATTTTTTTTATCAAGTAAACACTTTACTTAGTCCATTTTTCTCAGTGTAATGGTTCCAATGAAGGACCTTGCAGTAATCGCAACCTAATACCATCACAGTGGACTTCTCTGAATCAGTATCCACGTAACCATCAATCTTGATTTAAGATTATATAAAGCATCTAATTGAATTTCCATTAGAATCAAGTGCATTAAACGATAAAAACCAACAAGTTAGAGCGCATAATATATAATAGTAAACCCGTTTGAACGTTTTATCATTATCGATCGCCAAAGGGGATATAAAATAAATGAACCATAATAATGAATGCAAATGAAAGCACCACGGATGGAAAGGGGAGAAATCGCGCGCTGCGACATTTGATTTTAATGGGATGCAATGATGCAGCATTTAATCATCAGTTATACCACACTCTGCCGGAGCGAAAGACCCAGACGGTTTGCGAAACGTCGTTTATTCCAAACGACCGGCGCATTGTCTAGATTCATTTATAGTACTAGCGCAAGCAGATAGAGCATTTTAGAGGAATCGGAGAAGAGAATCTCCGTCGGTAAGGATTGCGGCATTTTTCGTTTCATTTTTGTTTATTCACCCTCTCATTCCGGAGTTCTCTTTAACCGAATAACACAGTACTATTATATACGCATGTGGTGACCTGATTGTGTCTCCGCAGCCAATAAATATTCGCGAAGTATACAGTGACCGCCATGAATGTTGCAGCATATGGAAAGTTCTTTTTTTATTACTAAAATATGGTAATTTGTTTTTGGTGGGGGTAAAAGTTCGGCACTAGTATGATGACAAACATAAAAAATGTCCTATGAATAATCCGCAGAAAAGTAGCATAATATCAAGTTCTTTTGCATCATTTTCCATTGGCGTTCCCATCAAGACTGTCGTATGGTAAGTAAAGAGTGTTTTTATAGAAGTAATAATAATAATAAATATAATAAGAGGAGTCATGCTTCGAGCACTGGAGATAGGAAAACCGAAATAGCAGAAAAAATTTTAGCAGTCAATAGAGTTTTTAATGCAAATAAAAAATATCTACAAAGCAAACTGCTCACAAGAAAAACAAAACTAAGCATCTACAACTCGATTATAAGACCAGTCGATGATGTATGGAGCAGAAACGTGACCCTACAAAGAAAGACGAGAGACCTAAGAATTTTGGAAAGAAGAATAATGAGAACAATTCATGGGACCGGTGAAACTAGCAAACAACGAATACAGCAAAGAAGGAACACGAATATCGCAAGAACTACAGGGAGAAGATATAGTGAGAAAATAAAAGCACAAAGGATAAAATTGCTGGGGTCACTATGGAGAGCTGGTGAGGCTGGCTCGACATATTTAAGTTTTAACGGGGGGGAATCCAGGCTACGAGAGGACCCAGAAGGACCTAGAACAAGGTGGTTGAAGGAGGTTGAGGAAGATTTGAAGAAGATAGGAGTGACCAATTGGAAAGAGAAAAACTAAGAATAGGAAACTATGGCCAGAGGTTAGTGAAAATTTGAGAAATGAGCTTAAGAGTAAGAATGGGGACTGATCACCACCTCTTTTCACGGATCTAGAAAGCTTTTTGAAGCGGCGCAACTCCTTTGGGAATGTTTTTAGCCATTATATATATTGCTTTGTTTTTCAGAACACAATGCCCGGGATTTTAAAATTTTATTTTTTTAAAGTTCAATACAAATTATATGATATTTAATTTTTATAATTCAAAATCTATTATTATTTAGCTTGTCCGTTTACATTTTTTTTTCTTTTTTTAATAAAAAACAATTAAATTAAAATAGTGGTTTCAATACACCCAGCGACCTCTCTAAGTAAGTGAAAGAAAACTGTGGAAAGTGACTTCCTACCTGCTAGGTGGCACGGGACGCTTCAAAAAGGACCAGCTCGTCTGTCAGAATCGTACTCCGGACGCTTATTAACGAATAGGCAGTTTTCTCACCTAACGGGCGCACTCTCAAAGCCCCTTCTCGGTTATTTAAATTTTGAAATAAGCAAATATCGAAAATCGATGTAAAACACTTACTGTACAAATAAAAACAACGTTTCAAACCAAAACAAGCTTAAATATTTATTTATTTACCCAAATGCTATGTTTCATCAACATTGAGACTCTATGATCACAAGGTACGTATTATTGGAATCAGTAAAACACTATATAAGACAAATTTATTCAATACAAAACACGTATTCGAACTTTCCTGGCATTGTGAAAGACTAAAGAGGTTATGGAAATGTCATAAAATAAATTAAAATTCAAATAAATAACGGCGCCATCTATCCGTAAACAGCAAATACTAACTTTTTAAAGCAAACGATTATCTATGATTATCGATATTTGCTAAAGATAGCTATTTTATCGCAGATCAAACTCAGTGATATTTATTTATAACCCTTAAATATTAAAATTCCTAAAATAACTGACTAAAAAGGGCGGCTATTATAAAACTAACCCCAAATTATCGTATAGTGAAAATAAATTACACAAAAATATAAGTTTCTGATTAATTATGAAAGGAAACTGGATTAAATCTTTTCTGTTTTAGGTGAGGTGATTCTATGGAATACTAACTTGAAAAAGACACGACGCTTGGCAAACTCTGGTGCTGGAACGGTGGTTCAGTTAGATGGGCCTCCGGTCTCGGTCAATGGCATGGAAAAGGCAATCTGGTCGGGAAGTCTTCATAGGATATATTCATAGGAAGTTTTCTTGGCAAATTACAGGATAAGGATTTAATAAACAGGATTTGTATCGATACTTTTTAAGGTAAATTTCTTGGAACTTTGATAAACTTTTGAAATTGTGGCATAAAAACGTTATAGGAAAATTAAGACAATCGTGGTGTCTGGTAGCCACCAACAGAATGAGAATTCAAATCATATTCAACGGTCAACAGCCTTCGATTGTTATCACACAGGTCGGCCACCCTGAATTTTGAAAGATATCGCTAACCGACATTAAAATACCGTTATTTTCTATAGTTTGAGGGGAATACGCCAAACGTTAAAATAAGAACACCCCGAGGAAAGAAAAACTCTCTCCGAGCAAAAAATATACACAAACATAAAAAAGAGACCAGATCAGTTTGAATTAACATATAAAATACAGTTTACATTATAAAAAGGCAATATTTAGCATCTAATGCTAATATTGTCCATTTTAAATAACTATCTTTAACAAATTCATAATTCGCCTGTAGAGTAGGCAACTGAGCATACGCCTCACTTTTGAATTACTTGTTCATTTAGTTTAGAACCTTGTTGTAAATGATTTTCAAATAGATTCCATACCTTAGATATCATAGCAATATATATAAAACTTTAAGTTGGCAACACTTTTTTAACTGGCGGCCATTTTGTCAGCTGTCAAGTGATTTATGTTTAGTTTGGTTTGGCATTTCAACATGAATAGACTGACGCCTGCACAACGCTTCCAAATTGTGCAAATTTATTTTGAAAATCATGGTTCTGTTCGAAATACATATATCGCGCACTACGTCCATTTTACGGTCAACATAATCGACCATCAGAGCAACTAATTCGATTAACTATGGAACGTTTTCGCACCACGTTTACTCTAAATGATAATACGCATCCACAGAGACGTCGTACAGTGCGTACAGAAGAAGTCATTGCTGCTGTAGAGCGTAGCGTAGAGCAAGACCCGAATCAGTCTATCCGCCATCGTGCACAGGAATTGGATATGTGTCCATCCACTTTAAGGAAGATTTTGCGGAAAGATCTTGGTTTGCGTGCTTACAAAATCCAACTCGTGCAAGAATTGAAGCCACACGATCACCTAGCAATGCGTAGATTCGGTGAATGGGCCCAAAACAAGATTGCCGTTGATCCCGATTTTCATAAGCGAATTTTGTTTAGCGATGAAGCTCACTTTTGTTTGAATGGATATGTCAATAAACAAAACTGCCGTATTTGGAGTGATGGCCCAGATAACATGAAAGCTTACGACAAGCTTGTCACTTGCTTAACTTTCACTTGTCCAGACAAGCTTGACAGTAAAAGGTTACGAAAACGTTGTGAGAAGGTTATTATATCATTTTTACTGTGACTTCGTGTATTTCTGGAGTAATTCGGCCTCACTTGTTTATCCAATATTGAATTTCTTTTTGGTTTAATCGCCATTTAAACATTTAACAAAACATTGTTTACTATGAATTTTGAATTATGATTTTGTCATTTATTAAACAAAAAAATTATTTATAATTTACACCATTTACAATTTATATTTTTACATGTATCTCGAAAAAACTTTTAAATTAAAGCGAAACATCGTTGTTAATGTACATTTCCATATTTTTATAACCTAAAAACAAGAAAAGGAAGAAATTAATACCCAATTCCTATTTTGTTTTGATTGTTGCAAGCTTTTATCAAGAGGTTTATACAGGCTTTCTCTAAAGCTTGGCTCAACATTGTCATTCTAACCTTGTCATATGCTATTACAGACACGGTTATGAAAACCTTGTCATATCCTTTTACAGATAAGCTTATGAAAACCTTGTGCTGTGTCCAACTAGCAACCTTGTCATAACTTTGCAGCAAGCTGACACCCTTGCCAATGATAAGCTTACCGACAAGCTTTTTCCCTTGTCAGGACAACCTTAACCCTTCGTTAGTGTGGTGGGGTATGCCATACCCCAGTACGTAGGCAAACATACTGGGTATGGCATACCGCACCACACTAACGAAGGGCTAAAAAAAGCTTGTGTAAACCTTAAATTGTTATCTGGGTGTATGTTGAGGCACCGTTATATCCAGAAAAACTGACTGTTAGTGTGCTTTATGGGCTGGTGGAATCATTGGTGCGTACTTCTTTAAAAACGATGCTAGTCAGAACGTTACAGTCAATGGTGACCGCTATAGAGCCATGATTACTAATTCTTTTTAACGTAACCTTTCGCCATGAATTATAATTTATTGGTAAAGAAGCTTTTTCGGGAGAACCAGTTTTAGGTCAACAACAGTAGTATAGCACCAGTCCTGAAGATGCCTCTTGCGAGCGTGGACGAAACGTCAGCCAGAAGAAGACCCACGACGTGGTTCCAACCAGGAAGCCTAGCAAATAAAAAGAAGTATTTATTTAATGCTTGTAAGCACTTATGAACATATCTCGGCACTGCCTCGCCCTTTGTTTTATATTCTATTTATTAAGGTGAAACATTATTTGCTTATCTTAGTCATTCTCTGTTCATGAATGTAATAGTTTTTTTAATTTTTTTGATGTAAAAAACGAAAAGGTTTTTGTTCCAACTGTAAGAATTCGAAATTCCATCCTGTATAATGCGAGAATTTAAATTCATTTTATTAATACGTAGCTGATAGGTACCGTGACATTTGCTGAGTAGTCTGCCTAACAGGAAACAAAAGTCTATTTTCAATTAAAGACTCGCGTAATTAAAATAATATGGTATTACTTTGTATGTTATCTGCCTCTTTTTTTATTGTATGTTACATTCGCCGTTCAGCAATTCCCACGGTCCTCTCAAGTAGGACGTCTGAAAGTCAGAAAAATAACGCATTCGGTCATACTTGCGCCCTCCTGTAAAGAGAAGCGAAACTAGTTATCGGTGCGAATTGACGTCACAATCAAAGTTTATAAAAACCCTTAACATTGCGGTTTACAATTAATTAGTTCGCGGTCCTTCAATTTAGCTTCAGGAATAAGCACGCGCCCCCTTCGTCGAGTGTTTCTAAATGTTAAAATTAAAACTTCTCATCTTAAAATTAAGCCTAAAAAATCGAGAACAGGAAGCAAAAGCTTTCCTCGAAAAGTGATTAGTGATTTTGTACTAAAACCGTTTAAATTCCCCCTTTTATTTTGCTTAAATTTTTGTGGGTGTTGTGTAAAGGTTTGTGCCTTAAAATTTGGATTACGAGAAGAATTATTTTTTTTTCCCACATCGGCTGGTAAGATGTTCAAAATTTCTGCTTATAACTAACCAAATACAATTACGTGAAAACCGTAACTCGTTCGCTCTCTCTCTCTCTCCCTTAATGAAAATTTGTAACGAAAATTTACCTGAGCTTATGTTAATCAACAGTATAAAATTTTAAAATATTCAACAATACAAAATTTGTGTTTTGTTTCCTTTTGTTCACTTGTTATTTTATTTAATTGTGTAGTTTGTTAGATTATTTCCAATGTCTCAAATATTCAATATATAATTGTTAAAAGATATAAGTCGTTCTATTATTTCGCCATTTAAAAGAAGCTCAGTTGAACCCTTAGTAAAGACCCGGAGAAGAAGACAATTTTGTAAGAGAAAGCCGACAAGAAGGGAAAATCAGCAATCTTTAGGCTAACTAACGGCCCTGCTTCGACTGACGGTGGAAAACACAGTTGGGAAACATCTTTGTCTAAAATTACTAAAACCATTCGCTACCGAACAAAAAGTTTGTTTCCCAGCAGTGGCTCGCCGGTCAAAAGAGCAGGAGGGGTTGTCTACGAGACGGAATTTGACTTGTCTTATTTGAATTTGGGCTGGCCATCCCCAAAAGTTTCCAGACAACAAACCCGTTCCGTTACACAACGTTTGGATAACTTTTTAACAAATAACGCTGATTTAATTCCAACGTGCATGTAAGTTGTATCGGATATGCCATGCGTAAATTGTAGCAAAGTGCGTAACAGACTCTAAAACATTAAAAGAACAACGAACAGATTTTCTAATGAAAATTACATATTTTTTTTAGTGAGAGAGTGAGTTTTTAACAGATAATGTTAAATAATTAACGTTTAACGTACACGTTATTCAAACAATAGTTGTAGGGTGATTATTTATTGTCATGATCAAATTAGAGATACACTACCAAAGAGATAGACGTCAAATCGTATCAAAATCAAACGATGCCTAAGTGACACCACACGAAATATAAATGTAATTCTGAATTCGTACCTGAGATCCCATACCTGCACCCTACACGTGTTACGCTCTGTTTCCCTGTCAACAGCAACAACGTCTTCCTAACTCCATTCCATATATTTCCTTAATAACAAAACGTCCGCGAGACATCAAGCAACCCATCAACATATCCCCAGTCAGTCAGTATAACTCTATATACGGGACGGAAACATACGTCTTCGCGACATGTCATCCGTCAGACCCCGGGTAGCATCCATCCACTTCGACTGAAGGGAAAAATTTTCCATTCCATCTAACCGGTTATTAATATGAGCCGCGGGGGCAAGAGAAAAAAGAAGCCGTAGAAGACGGAGCATCAGAGCAGCAGAGGACATAATCCCATGCGACTGACAGTTTTACGAAGTTAAATTGGAAAGGTGGTGTGGCCGAAGAGGATTCTGATAACCTTCTCCTCCTTCCGTCATCTCTAATGCGAGATGCGGATTGGATATCGGCGCGTGTTTGTTCGGAAAAGTTACCCGTGCTGGCTCGGAGAAAAGGGAAAAATGAAGGAAAAGAGGACAGAAAGTCCCGCGACGGGTCATTATATACAGGGGGTTTCGATTGAAACGAGCCATCTCGAATAACTAGTAATGTTTAGTAAGTAATGTTTATTAATCTATAATAATAATCAGAAACTCAAAGAAGAAAAAGAAAAAATAATTTACAAGGAATTGAGAAAAATAAAACTATACGTAAGAAAACAAATCAAAATGAAATTAACCTAAGACCATTAACAAAAAGTAATTCTTAATTTGGTAATAACAAAAATAAAACAGATCCTAATTAATAACAAAAAATAAATTAAGCACTTTTGTTCTACAAAGTAATAATAAATTTTGAAGGTTCATCCTAAATAAGAGAGAAAAATATATAAAAAATTCTTAAAATCATAAATAATTAAACTAAAATTCATCTATTGAAGATCAACACTTATTTAAAAGATGTTTTTGGACATTTGCTCTAAAAATATTAAGATTTTCATTAGGTTATGAGGCAACATATTATATAATCTATGGCCCACATGCTCTATACCTTTTCCCACAATACTCAAGTTAAATTTAGAATTATGAAAATAATGCTTTTGTCGGGTATTGTATGAATGACAAGTATCAGTAGTTGGATATTGATTTTTGTTCTTGTGAACATAGCACAACGCTCTTAAAATATACATGCTGGACACTGGAAATATGTTGGATACTTGAAAATATGGCTTACAGGAAGTGGTAGGCGAAATACAATAAATTACTCTAATTAAACGCTTTTGAGCCAAGAAAACTCGCTGTCACCACGGTGAATTGCCCCATAAAAGAACACCATACATCAGTCTAGATTGAATTTCGGCAAAGTAGACAGCAAGTAGAACACTAGTGGACACACTCTTTTTAAGAGATCTAAATAAAAATGCTTTGTTGTTAATAGTTTTTGCAAGATCTTTGCAATGCTCTTCCCCGATCAAACTTCTTGTAGGTGCACTCCAAGGAATTCATCGATGAAACACCCTGAAGCAACCTACATTAATTTCTATTGTACTGTAGTATCATGCTTTGTCTCGTATGAATACCATGAAATTAGTTTAGCTTTCATAATAAGCAGCTTGTTGGCAGAGCACCAGGTGTATATCTTTCATGGCTGTGTTAGTAAGTCTTTCGGTATCCATAAGATCAACATCAGACGTTACTATAGTGGTATCATCTGCATACCTTAAAACACAAGCCATGGATATAAATTCTACTAAATCATTTGTCATAAACAAGAGAGGGCCAAGAACGGACCCTTGTGGGACACCGTAAGTGACAGGTAAAAGCCTAGATTTATACACACGAGTACCAGCCGTTGAAGTATGTCTCAACTGTATAGTATTGAACGTCGACCATCAAATACGACGCAATCCAAAAGGCGGTATTTCCGCGTATTCCATAGAATGACAATTTATTTAGTAGGATCTCGTGTTGCACAGTATCAAAAGCTTTGCTGAGATCATAATATATAGCTAGTGGGCTTCTTTTATTATCTATCTGTTCTAAAATATAGGTATAGAAAGACAGAAGCGCCGTTATTGTAGACTTATTTTTAGGAAATCCATGCTGACACTGATGCAATATTTGGTATTTTCTCTAAAAGAGGAGTTCATACGACTCTTGACTAATTATGATGTCAAAGATATCGGCCAATAAATTAGCAATATCCAGCTTGCTGCCTTTCTTATGTATCGGAATAACAGCGACAACTTCAATTTTTCAGGAAAGATGCCTTGCGAGAAAGATAAATTTACAAGATATGTTAATGGCTCCGCAAAAAGGAATCCGAACTCCCTAGCCAAATTACCACATATATAATAACTCGTTAGTTATGTTCGTTTGTAAAATTCAGAACTAATACAGAACTAAAAAAATGACGTCACAAAACAAATTAGGTAGAACTCTTCGCGAACGTGCTTGACACTTTGACACAAACGAATAGATTGAGGACAAATTCTAACCTCAGATTTGATACCAACAACAACAACACTCGCAAACACTGCTTGCAGATTAATCCGTTAAAGTCATATGTAATGTTATTTTGCAAAAATCAATACCGACCCGTTTTACTAAAAGACATAGCTATAGAAATAAATGGTATCAGGCTGGCCATTGTAGATGAAGTAAAAAACCTTGGGCTTTGGATAGACAATGACTTACGTTTTAATAAACAAGTTACACACTGCCTCCAGAAAGCCTATGCCACACTAAAGAATATTTACCAGTTAAGACATGTGCTCCGTCGCGATATAAAGGTGCTTCTAGCGAATTCATTGATTCTCAGCCATGTTAATTACTGTGACTGTAGTATATGGTTTAGCGTGAGACTCAGCTGACAAGTATCGTTCAGTCAACAGGTTTTGGAGACTGAACTTCGCCCCATTAGCTAGTTTTTATTTTTGCATTTTCATTTTCTTACTATTGTATTTTGGTTTATTTTTATTTTTTTGGTATTATATTTCCGAAATTTAATAAAGACATGTTATTATTATTATTAAATAAATTATTTTAACTGTTCACTTGTCATTTACTATTTTAATAATGTACCTACCAAAATATTTTCCGTTTGACTCATTAATCCAATAAGATGCGTTTATGCACTTTTTAGAGGTTAGGTGTGTCAAGTTTTTGTACAATCCCATCTACACCTCCTCTTGAGAAAGTGTAAAAATTACTTGTCCTGAGCAAGTTCACAGTTTACAAACGAACACTTTTAGTGTAAATCGAGTAGTTCAAAGAGTTCTGAAAAGACAAACAAACACAACTTTTATCTGCTGTGATTTAGACAAAACTCCGTAACCTGTTGATTGTCATACCAAGGTAAACAACTTTTAATGACGAGGTTGGCGATTTAAAATTGAAATAGAGGAGATGGGTCTTGTGATCACTGATTTAAAAAGTCTTTTAATTTAATTTTTAGATAGCAGAAATGTGCTCAGAAAACTGAGGTCGATGATCGTAGAGGACACCCATCAATTCTTTAAATTGCATGTGACGTGATATACAACGTGTGTATAAATTGTCGCAAAAGCTACACGTAGCGACATACTTCGTTCGTTTCTGAATCGAAAATCTAAATGGTAAAATATGTACTATGCTCATAAGTCTTTCACGAGGTTCTTGAACTTCGGTTTTTAGTTCTTAATAAGCGTTTGTGTTCGTTATTTGTCGGTATAGATAGCTGCCAATTTTGAATTTAGACGATTTCTTATTGCTGTTTTTTCGTAAACACAACTTTCTTTTTGATTTTAGAACCTGGTTTCAACATTTCTTCATAAGCATCCTCTCATGAAAAACACATTTCGCAATATTGTAGGACAATGACTTTGTATTCTAATTTGATTTCAATCAAAACCATTACTGTCAAATTTTGACATTAATCTAAAGTGTTCAATTTTATGCAAGCTCTGCTCTTTTTCGTGAGATTACTCGTATCCTCTTGATTAGTTTTTCTGTTTAAGTGTTTTAATACGTTCTCGTATTATTGTTTTGTTTATTTACAATGGTTTTTACATTTAATGAATATGCCGATATGTATATGGTATACGGTTTTTGTAATGAAAATGCTAACATGGCAGAACAGGAATATCGCGTACGTTTTCCAAGCCGGAGACATCCTACTGGAAACGTATTTCGATCGGCTGGACCAACGTCTATGTGAAACTGGTTCGTTTAAGAAAAGAAATGTCAACGCTGGTTGACCTAAACAACGGCGTACATTACAACTGGAAGAGGAAATTCTACACTCAGTACATGAAGATCCCTCCGTCAGTGCTCGATAGTTGGCGTCCATATTCAATATCCGCAGTAATAAGGCCGTTCATTTGGTTCTACGTGAAAACCTTCTTTATCCCTACCATATAACTAAGGTGCACCCGCTCTATGAAAACGATAACATACACCGTTAAAACTTTTGTCATAGTATCTTAAATAGGATTCAAGAAGATGGCGACTTTTTTAAGAAGTGTTCTTTGGACCGGACGATGTCTATGTTTACCAGAGATGGTGTACTCAATAACCCATAATTTTCACCATTGGGCAGATGAAAATCCTCATGCGTTTCGGGAATACGGTCACCAAAGAAAGTTTTCAGTTAATGTTTGGCTGGGTATAATAAATCACCGTGTCGTTGGGTCAATCTATCTGCCAATCGACTTGATGCCAACGGGTATTTAAATGTATTAGAAACAAGTTATTGACGAGATGCCATTGAATATACGCCGTAACATGTTTTTACATGCATGATGGAGCTCCGGCACATTTTCTCTGTAATGTGAGAGAGTGATTGGATGAACACTTCCTAACAGGTGGATTGGTCGCGGTGGTCCTATCTAATGGCCTGCAAGGTCTCCCTACTAAATCCTTTAGACTTTTTTGTTTGGGGTTTCATAAAGGGTGAAAGTTACGCAACATCTCCACAAAGACGCTGACGAAGTTATAGGACGAATTAGCGCGGCAGTATTAGAAATACACCGAAATGCTTGAACAAGTAATACAGACAGTAACCTCGTAGATTGCAAATGTGTTTACAAACAGACGGATATCAATTTGAACATATGCGTAGGTAATAGTGTCGCTAATTTATTACAAGAGATGCGTTCGAAAAATCAAAACTACTAATTCTGTTTTAATAAAGCTTTCTTATTGCTTTTCCCTACGTATTTGGTTATCCAATTTGTCATTTGTAATTCTGGTCTGTCAATTTTGACAAGTATTGTAACTACCATTGCGGTAGTATGCGACTACAGTGTTGCCAAATGTATGTTACTTTCAAGTGGCTTTTGAAGACGCATGAAGCATAGTACCATATTTTACCACTTAGATTTTAGATTCAGAAACGAAGGAAGTATGTCGCTACGTGTAACTTTTGCGACAATTTATGCACACGTTGTATAAGAATTATCCACAATTTCAGTGTAAGTAATTGGGATTCTGAATGTTGTATAGGAAGCAACGGCACATTTCCCTATAATCAGTTTTATATTATTCTCAGAGCACCATTTACAAGTAACAAGCAGGTCACTTTGAAGATTCACAGTCTGCAATACTTGCGATATTTGATAAAAAATTAAGGTCGTCCGCATATGCCAGGACTCGATATTTGAGAGTTGACGGTAGGTAGTTAATGTAGACGTTAAATAGCAGCGGCCCAAGTTTGGACCCGTGAGGGACTCCAGAAGAGGCAGTAAATACACTGCAGTGAAAGCCGTTGTAAGTAACATAAAAGGATCGGTTATCGAGGTACGATGCTATCAGGTCAGTGATCATGGGCGAGACACCAAAGGCACTTAATTTGGCTATGAAGATGTTGTGGTCTATGCTGTCGAACGCCTTGGCGAAATCAGTATGTATACAATACGTGTACTTGTTCTTATGAGTTTATGCTGGTATTTATGTACTGTGTAATCTCGACCAAGTTGGTTAAAGAGAACTTACCAGACATAGGTCCATGCTATTGAGTAGAGAGATAATAATATTGGATGCTATTATAAATCTTGTTATAGAGTAAGTGCTCAAATACTTTAGAGCAGCTGTATAAGATAGCAATTGGCCTGCAGTTAGCAATGTCATACTTTCTTCCTTTCCTGGGTATAGGATTAATCAATCTTCCAGCTCTCCGGAAATGTAGAAGTACGCAAGGCCAAGTTGAAAATATAACATAACAGCAAACATAGAATAGTAGCGCAATTTCTGATTAAAAATTAGGTAAACCATCGTAACCTGACGTGTTATCATTCTTGAGACGTTTAATTGCTGTTAGAATTTCGTCAGAGGCAAAAGAGTCGATGCCAAAATAATTGGTAGTTGTTGCAGAAATTATACGAAGTTGGTACACAGCACAAAATACTTTGACATAAACTTCAATTATTGTACTGACATCGGTCAACCCCAAGTCATCGTGTATAAGAAAGCCAGACATTCTTGAATTACCACATCTTTGCCGAATAAACCGCCAGAAAGCCTTTGGATATTTAATTTTCCATGCTGGTTAGATACACTGAAAAAACCCAAAATTTTATTTGTATTGACTAAATTCTTTTTTTAAATATGGACAAACAAATATATTGTTGGGCGAAGCAAATAATTTTGTTAATAAAATTGGTTTGTTTTAACAATATCTTTAACAGAATTAAACAAATAAAATATTTTGCTCAAATAAAAAGTTTTATTGGGTTAAATGTATGTAATACTTAAAATAACTAATTATTTCATTGAAATAATGAGATATGTATATGTTTAGTTCAAATAAATTTTTGTAAAATTCATCAAATGGAATATTTACTTCAAACAATAAATGTTATTAACTCAAATAGAAATAACACACTGAAGAACAAAACATTTTGTTGAAACAATTAGATTTATTTGCTTATTTGAACTATATATTTTTTATACTAACAATATTTTTGTATTAAGTAATCCAACATTTTTACAAAGTTTAACTATGTTATTGTGTTAAGACCATGCTGAACTAAATAATTGGTTTGTATATATTAAACTTTCTAACCAAATATTTTGTTTCAGTCAATAGCGTAAATTTTTTGCATACTATGAGATTCAAAAAGATTGTCAATTCCGCTCCTATAGATAGTAACAGGGTGTAGTTATATGCCGTGTGTTTGTAATGAAGGTTTGAACTAAGTCAGTGTTGGAACATAAGAAAGTAAACGGATCTGTCATAAATAAGGAAAACGTAACCTATATTTGAACTCGCATTATATAAAACGACTATGGATTGATGTTTCTGCTTGTAAAAATGAAATGTAATTAATTTAACTTTACTAAATTATGATTTTACAATTCAGTACTAACTGGTGTTTAACTAAATTTATTTATTACTTTAAATTATAACATACAATTAGTATAATTATTAAGTGACAAAACTGCATCTCTCAGTTCTTCTATGGTATGCATGCGGTTTCTATAGATCCTATTTTTTAGATAGCCAAACATGAAGTAATCTAATGGGGTTGGATCAGGCGATCTTGGTGGCCATCTTTGTGCTCTAACGAACTTGTCAGCAAAAAACTGCTGAAGATATTAGCAGGTTTGTCGAGCAGTATGTGCTGGAGCATTATCGTGCTGAAAATAACCTGCTTTAAGCTCATTTTCTTGTAACTCTGCAATAAACAATCCAACATCTGTGGTAACGTTGGGCTGTTATAGTTTCCTCGAAGAAAATTGGCCCTATTATTCGTTGCCTGGACATAGCTAACCAAACTCCAACTTTTACGGGATGGAATTGCGTTTCTTGAAATTCGTGTGGATTTTCTGCAGACCAGATACGATAGTTTTGTGAATTGATATAGCCCATTAGATAAAACCAGGCTTCATCCAAGAAAAATGATTTGTTTAGCAAGTCATCGTCCCTTAAATTGTTATTAAACCAATGACAATATTCCAATCGCCTATCGTGATCTAATGGTAATAATTCCTGTACCGTAGAAACTTTATAGGGGTGAAAATGTAACTTTCTTTTGACAGCTCATTGCGCTGAAGTGTATGATAAGCCTATAAAATTATAAAATGTAATAAACTATTTCACTTAATGTTTATATTGATTTTTTACCTGTTTGTTGAGCTGATTACCACAGATAAATTCCCTTATTTTCTTACAGTATTCAGAAATACTATTGTTGGTGATATTAGATGTAAATATAAACGATTTGAAAAAAATTATAAGATAAATAATCGAAAGATACTACAACACGAACGCCAATGTCGCTAAATGTCAAGAAAATTCATTTAATGTATGAAATTTGTATGTAGCTAACTTCGCTCATTAAATTGGTAATAAGTATAGATAAATTTTTCCGGAAAACAGTTTTTTTCTTACTACAATCATTTTGAATCTCATAGTATATTTGAAACAACAAAGGGCATGCGTATTGCAAAGAGAATATACTTAGCAAAATATATTTGATTGGCTTAAATAAATCGGTTTTTTCAGTGTATGCATCACATAACCTATTTGAAGTATGGCCCGTTTCAAATGAAATGCCCTATATTATACCGTCAGATTTTGTCATATCGGAACGGGCAGGCGACGAAACTAACTTTCCAAAACTTACGGTCACACACGTAAGATGACACGTCCGTTGTAATCTTACGCTAGAGAATTTTTCCGATACTATACTGGAAGGGTATACGGAAGTCTGAGAGGATTTTTTTTTCCTTTCTCCGACGCGTTTCTATAATGTAATTGTACCCGACGAAAACACCAGGCCGGTATACGGATAATCTGGGGCTCTTCGATCTGTCGAAACTCCTCTTGCCGCTATTCGAAACCGATTACCTTCGGCCTCGCCCGGGATTATTTCTGATTTAACTTCGGAACATCCAACTTATTAGAACTGCACTCGTACTCTGCGGATGTTTAGCACTTCGGCTAAACGAATAACTCGGTTTATTAAATTCTATATATATAAGGAGGAAATTAAGTTAGACACTACGCTGTCCTACGATGAAAGCGGCCTGGCCGACCAGTGCAGTATTACAGGGGATAATGAGGTAATTCGATTAAATGTTCTCGTTTCTGTGTATTTGAGTTTCGACAATAATCAGGTTTAATAAATTTTCTAGTTGACTTAATCAATTTAATACACAAATTGAAATATTAAAGTTTTTTTTTTATTAAATCTGACGTACACTTCTCACAGGAAAATCGGGACACCAGCAATTCAGAATTTTAAAATTTCTTGATTGTAAATGCAACTTTCGGAGGACGTATTCACTTATCATAGCCATAAATCACTTAATTATGTATATTACTGCCATCAAAGGTAACGACTAGAAATTTAAACAGAAAAATAAATATATAGAGAGAAAAAGGTTTATGTATGAATAACAAATCGGAGTTTCGGTGGCGGCGTTTCCTTAGAAATACCAATGAAAAAAATACATAACAACAAAAAGAACTCTTGAATAGACGGCTTCATTTAGAAATATATATATGTATTTAACTTGTTTGATGTTATGTAGAGATAATTCTTTTTTAAGAAAACATGTGGTGATGGAATTTTATTATTTAATATTATGTTACGTGTTAGTGCTGCTTTGATGTTAGTTACTTACTTCGATTTATGCTCGCGAGTATAACTTTAGCAATAGACAGTATGTCAGTCAGCCTCCTCAGTTTTGGGATAATGTGATTTTCACAGATTTATTGACTACACTATTATTGATGTATTAATTACTATTGTTGTTTAATATTCTTAAATATCGTATTATTGTAAAGTTTCCTTCTAGCTATAAAAAAATGCCAAAACAACAGGTTTAAGATTATTTATAAAATTCTTAAATAAAGCAATTAATTTCGCAAAGAAATTATTTATTTTATGAACCCTCCGTTTATAGTATTTTCAGGAAATATATTTTAGCTATCGCCTGTGTAATCTGACGTCGTTGATCTATTTTCTTGAGATATGGCCAACACTGGGTCTTTTTACAAAAGGACAGGTTTATTAACAATTATTTAAAATATTATTGGATTTATAATACATAACAAACATTGTAAGTATATTGTAATATATAAAGCATATTGTTCGTCAATCTCAGTTAGTGCTAAAATATTTATTTTTGAACTTGATACATTTAATACTTTTTCGTTGCTACTGCCTGAAGCTGTGTTACAGACTAAAAGTGTTAGCTATATTTCAATAAAATAGAACGACATTGGATTACACAGGCGATAGTTAAGATATATTTCTTGAAAATACAATAAACGGAGGGTTAATAAAATAAATAATTTCTTTGCGAAATTAATTGTTGTAAAAATGTTATAAATAATCTTAAACTGTTTTTGCTAATTTTTTAAAACATAGAAAAATATTTTGTAGTAATAAATATTTAAGAATACTAAACAACAACAATAATGAATACATCAATAATAGTGTAAATTAATCAATGTAAAATCACATTGTTCAAAAAACTCAGGAGGCTGATTGACATATTGTCTATTGCTAAAGCAATACTCGCGAGCATAAATCAAACTAAGTAACTAATATCGTAGTAATAGGTAATACAATTTTAAAATCCCATCGCCATGTTTTCTTAAAAAAGAATTATCTCTACATAACATCAAACAAGTTAAATACGTATATGTGTATTTCTAAATGGTGCCGTCTACTCAAGAGGCCTTTTATTTGTTATGTATTTTTTTTTGCATTAATATTTCCGTATACGGTATTTCTAAGGAAACACCGCCACCGAAATTTCCAATGTTTTATTTAATGCATAAACTTTCTCTATATATATTTATATTTTCGTTTAAATTTTTAGTCTTTACCTTTGATGGCAATAATACACACAAAAAAGTGATTTATGGCTTTGATAAGTGCATATATCCCTGAAAGCTGCATTTACACACAAGAAATTTTAAAATTCACGATTGCTGGTGTCCCGATTTTTCCTGTGAGAAGTGCACAACTTTCGTATTTGAAGAGATAGATTAGTACTTCCAAAAAATTATGAAACTTTGGCAACGTGTAGACCGCATATAGATATGTATTGTTATAGAATGTATGGTAAACTTCACTAACAATAAATGTAATTATTATTTTGTGCATGTACACTTCTCGCAGGAAAAATCCGGACACCAACAATCGAGAATTTTAAAATTTCTTGGGTGTAAATGCAGCTTTAAACAGAAATATAAATGTATAGAGAAACAAAGGTTTATACACTGAATAAACATATTGGAGTTTCGGCGGCGGCGTTTCCTTTAGAGATACCGAATACGGAAATATTCATGCAAAAAAAAAAAATACATAACAACAAAAAGGCCTCTTGAATAGACGGCTTCATTTAGAAATATAGTATATGTATTTAACTTATTTGATGTTATGTAGAGATAGTTCTTTTTTAAGAAAACATATGGTGATGGGATTTTAAAATTATATTACTTGTTAGTGCTGCTTTGATATTTGTCACTTACAAGGGAACACCGGCGGGTGTCCCCCTCCGATTTCGATGAAACTTAACAGATCGAAAGAGTACCTTAAAATAAGAGACACGTATTTTTTTTTATCGGCGTATCCGCACGATTTTGGGGTACAGCCCCCTCCAAAGTTTGGACGATTTTTCAATTTTTGCAAATATTTCCTAAATTATAACAGATATTAAATTTTCTTCTTAACATAATTTGGAGCATATTGCATGGTCCTAAGGGTGGTGTCGTCCGTATTCGTAAAAAGTTAATAACGGGGCACGGGGTACCTCGTACCCCCCATTTTTTTACATTTTTTTCTTTTTCTTATTCATCAAAAGAAGGCCGATTTTACATAGAATACGATGATGTATAACAAGTTTAGAAAATTAATAATTGTAAAAATAGAAAAACAATAATAAAGCTTCAAAATTAATAAACTTGTCTATTGATATAAATCAAATGAACTATAACAGAATAAGTTTTTATCCTTAACATAATTTCCAGCATAATACATGGTCTCAAGGTAGATATCTTCCATAAAAAGCTAATAACGGGGACCGGGGTACCCCATACTCCCGCAATTTTTTTAATAATAAGTTTATCATTATTCACCAAAAAAGATCGCTTTTACATAGAAAACAATGCGTAATGAAATTTGGAGGATTAGTAATAAAATAATTGTAATAATAATACAGTACATTACCAACAATTATTTGTTATTGTTACTCCACTGCTCTCCTTACTTAAATATTTCTTAATTTAGAATTGTATCTCTCGACAAGCTATGGCAAACCTTCTATCCTACAACTTGTACTATAATATACGAAACTTTATCGGTGTAGCAATATCAATCGTTTATCAACTGCAGTTAGGACTGCGTTTTATATATTCCTTAATAAAAAATGTTATTCATTAGAAATACATAATCCTTAGTGCGTATATATGAACAAATTGCTACACCGGAGAAGGATTAAATAATACATACATATATATTTTTTAATTATTTCAAGTTTTCGTGCAATGTAGGTGTCAATGTAAGTATTGCAAGGAGCATAAATATAACTAATGTGTTTGTAACGATTTAAATTTCGAAACAAAGAACAGAATTAGAAAACATTATAATTCTTATAAAATGTTAAAAATCATGACATACCGTAATGCGATTATTCGTATATATGATTGCAATAGCGAACAAGATGTAAATACATACATAAGTAAGCTATGTAAGTAATTACATAAGTGATAAGTCGTGTAAAAGTGTTTAAAACCACAGATTTGTTGCACCATGAACCACCGCACAATAGCTGGTTTATGCAAATACTACACAAGGGTGTAGACTGCGCATCTTTGTTAAACAAAAACTCTACAGGATTTTAAAGGCCCAGGTCTTTCCTCAACGTATCCACTCTTATACCACGAGTATTGAATACGTCGAAAAACTTGGGGAAGAAAACTGATTATGGGTTAGGGATTGCAACTTAATAATATATTTCTCTGATGTAAATCTATGTCGTAGTTCATAAGATCATTATACCCGAAAAAGTTCTAATAAAATTTTCCTACATTCTATAACCATAATACATCTAGAGGTGTACCATCGCGGTCGTTTTTTTTGGTATATTTAAAATGTTCAACAAGTTTTGTTTTTGGCACTAATTGCTGAAGTTCGGCAACACAATGCCACTTCCAAGAATCAATCAAAAGGACACTCTTTGGCCCGGTATTAATTTTCAAATTTATTATACATCACCGTTTTCTATGTAAAAGCGATCTTTTTTGATGAATAATGAATAAAACTTATTATTAAAAAATGTCGGGGCATGGGGTACCCCGTCCCCGTTATTAGCTTTTTATGAAGATATCTACCTTGAGACCATCGTATTATGCTGGAAATTATGTGTAGATAAACATAATTTCTGTTATAGGTTCATTTGATTTATATCAATAGACAAGTTATTAATTTTGAAGCTTTATTATTATTTTTCTATTTTTCAATTATTAATTTCTAAACTTGTTATACATCATCGTATTCTATGTAAAATCGGCCTTCTTTGATGAATAAGAAAAGAAAAAATGAAAAAAATGGGGGTACGGGGTACCCCGTCCCCGTTATTAACTTTTGCGAATACGGACGACGCCACCCTTAGGCCATGCAATATGCTGCAAATTATGTTAAGTAAGAAAATTTTAATATCTGTTATAATTTAGGGAAATATTTCAAAATTGAAAAATCGTCCAAACTTTGGAGGGGCTGTACCCAAAATCGTGCGGATACGCCGATAAAAAAAAATACGTGTCTCTTATTTTAAGGTACTCTTTCGATCTGTTAGTTTCATCGAATCGGAGGGGCACCCGCCGGTGTTCCCTTGTTAGTTCGATTTATGCTCGCAAGATATACTTTAGCAATAGAACAATCAAAACTCTCCTTAGTTCCGGGAAAGTGTGATTTTCATAGATTTATTGATTACACAATTATTGATGTATTAACTATTATTGTTGGTTAATATTCTTAAATATTGCATTACTATCAAGTTTTTATGTATTAAAGAATTGCCAAAAATAATTTTAAGGTTATTTATGAAATTCTTGGAGCAATTAAGTTCGCAAAGAAATTATTTATTTTATTAACCCTGCGTTTATTGTATATTCAAGAAACATATTGCAGCTATGGTCTGTGTAATCCAATGTCGTTCCATTTTCTTGAAATATGGCCAACGCTTGGTCTGTTTACAAACTGACTTTATGTAGCACAGGTTTATTAACAATTATTTACAATATCATTGCATTTACATACATAACAAACATCGTAAGAAAGCATATTGTTCGTCAATCTCAGTTAGTGCTAAAATATTTATTGTTGAATTTGATTCATTTCATTTTAATATTTTCTCATTTGTATTGCCTGAAGCTGTGCTACAGACCAAAAGTGTTTCAATAAAATAGTATAAAGATTGGATTACACAGGCGATAACTAAGATATATTTCTTGAACACACAACAAACGGAGAGTTAATACAAAAAAAAAATTTCTTTGCGAACTTAATTGCTTTAAATCTTAAAACTGTTTTTGGTATTTTTTTTTTAATAGATAGACGAAAACATTAAAGTAATACAATATTTAAGAATACTAAACAATAATAGTGTAATCAATAAATCTGTAAAAATCACATTGTCCCAAAAGTCAGCAGGGTGATTGACATATTGTCTATTGTTAACGTAAGTAACTAATATCAAAGTAGCACTAACAAGTAATGTAATTTTAAAATCCCATAACCAATGTTTTCTTAAAAAACAATTATCTCTGCATAACATCAAACAAGTTAAATACATATACTATATTTCTAAATGAAGCCGTCTATTCAAGAGGCCTTTTTGTTGTTATGAATCTTTTTTTGCATAAATATTTCCGTATTCGGTATTTCTAAAGGAAACGCCGCCACCGAAATTCCGATTTGTTTATTCTATATACAGGGTGTATCAGATATAGAGATAAATATAATAGTGTGTAGCAGCTGTAGTCATATACAATCAAAAAGTCTTAATGCACAGGGGGTCTATCTGTAAGCATTAACGAGAAAAAAAAATATTTTGTAAATGCCGTGGGCTAGAGCCGCACCTGTGCCCAACCTAAATGCTGTCCCGAGTATACCCCCACATACCACTATCATTCAGCCATTACCGCTATTAGTTCTGCGTGGATCGCCGCTTGGAGTGCAAGCCACTTCAAACATTTTATTTAAATTCTTCTCGTCTTGAAAAAACCATCCTTTTCAGGACCATCATGATTTCATATAAAGAAAATATCGAAGCTTGATGCATCGGCAAAAGCGCGGGAATGTATAGATTCATTTTCGCGCGACATCATAGTAAAAAGGCGTGCTTGTAAATTTTCTGTATCCACATTTATTTCTGTGTAATTCGATTCAATTCATTTTGCGTTATTTGATTAAATAAATCCAAAAGAAATAACTCAGATTCATGTGGTACCGTTTATTAACAACTAACTTCTCGATTCGACAACAAAAGAAAATATTTATGTTTTTTGTAAGTACTGAAGTCGCATATCCGGTGAAACTCGAACGTCTTATCAGGATATTAAAAATAATACTTTGTAGACTTACGTAGAATGCTCTTGACAAAAGAGAAATGTTTATTTTATAAAAAGAAGAAATTTAAAATGCCTCAGTTTTGCTATTTTTACAAGGGCCTTTATTTATTCAGATGACGTTAAATGAACTTACGGCAAACATTAAGAATAATACTAAATGAGTGCAATGTATTTATACATAATACCACGTTTAGCGGGCGCTTAACATGACGTTTCCTTGCATCAGGTCCGGACTAAAGAATTTTTGGCTCTAAATTTTACTTTTTTTTATTCTTTAATGATGAAATCCGGTTTCGGTGGGTTTGTGCTTTATATGTCGTGTAGTTAACACCCAAGCAAAATTTACTTTTTTATTTGATACACCCTGTATAAACCTTTTTTCTCTCTATACATTTATGTGATTTGATAAGTGAATATATCCTCTAAAAGCTGCATTTACACTCAAGAAATTTTAAAATTCACGATTGCTGGTGTCCGACTATTCCTGCGAGAAGTGTACATACCTGTTTGTAAATCCGGTTTATATTGGATACGTTGTGGTAATTAGGTATATATGTTTATCGTACGGTAACTATATGATTTTATATTTTCTTTGGTATCGATACTAATTCAGGGGTGAAGACTTAATGTAACTGGTATTGAAAAAATGACTTGGGATCCATGAAGACAAAATGGTTGTTGATAAAAATATTCTTTTAAAAGTCGATTCATTTTTTGTCAAGTCAAAGGGCATATAAATTTTAATACGCATTTTTACTTACTATTAAACCTTTTTCAGAATTTGTTAAAAAAGATACCATGTTCCATTAAAAAAAAAAATTAAGCTCCGTATGACCTTCACGCGCTCTCATACAGACCTATAGCTATATAACCATTACTAGGTGTCTTCTTGTATTGAAACTTATACTTAAAACTTTTTTCACGATAAATAGAATAGATCTGTCGCAAGCCAGTGCATAATCAAACATTCCTCCATCGCGGGAATCCTAAAAGTTAAGGGTGGATTCAATGGAGACGTTCACTCACGAAAAGTGCTCGCGAAAAATACATCAAAAGAATGCATTTCCGCAATTCAGTATTCGAACATAGCGCCGGCCTTTTAGTAACTGCTCGGTTGTCATGCATGTTGTAACACGTCTTGCAAGTAAAATAAGTATCTAACCAAATAAACACGTCGCAGTTCGCTTAACCGACTTACAAAAATAAAAAAAAAAGCTGGAGACGATACGAAGTTTGCAATCCCCATGCGAGAGTTCGCATTTTAAAATATGTATATTATACATATAGACAGTGTCATAATAAATAATGCTGGCGTGACTATGAACAAATTTTTTTCATTGTGAATCCGCTCACGTACTTAGAGATATATGCATGTTAAACATTAAACAAAAAAAAATGGAATGAATATTCATCATTCGGTTAATTCAAATGTGGGATAAAGACTTTTTCAACGGAAGAAATTAATTATATACGCCGGATTTTAAATTTTTGGGAACCTCGTGTTAATCCAACAATTTATTTTTGCGTGTCAGTAAATATTTTTCGTCCATATCTTTCTCGCATCATTTCGACACGCTCGTTTATTATATCTTTGTGATTTTTTGTTGCTATTCGTATGATATGATGCGCTTCTAAAATTGGAAAATTGGGCGTCATTCTACCTAAAACTCTATTTGCATCGATGTCATATATAAGAGATGTGGTGTTGATTACTTAAGGCGGTACTGATGCAAGCAAGCCGAAAGTTAATCGTTGATTGCGAAACAAAAGTTCCAACAGAGATGATAAACGAATTCTGCTTTAGACGACACAAAATTTCACTCGAAGACGATTAGAAGTTCCAATTTGAATAGATATGTACAGATGGTCTATTTAGGTACTGAATACGGAATACGAGTTACTGAAATTGAATAAAAAAGTGGCTAAGCTGGTTACTTTCACCAACATGAGGAAACTCAATGACACAGGCGGCATTAGACTGCTTGGGTAGGAGCTCCAATTAACCAAAGAAATAAAGTATCTGGGTGTTACAGTGCATGCCAAACTAAGCTGGAAAAATAACGACCAGAGCTACGCAACTATTCTGGCGCTGTAGGAGAGTTGCTGGTAAAACCTGGAACTAAAGCCGAGGGTGATCCCATTGCCTATATACTGCTGTCTTAAGACGAGCGATAACACACGGGGCAGTAGCCTGGTGGAGAAGGACAGAAGTGTCACTGGTGCAATCAAAAGCACGGGGACCGCTTCTTTGGAGACCATTGTTGGCCTTTCCCCCGCTGGAGCTTTATGTGAAAGCGGAGACTATGAATGCTATCTTTAGACTGAAAACCAACAACTTACGGCATCCCAACACTAAGGTTGGATGGCACACTGATACTGCGGATACGATACTGGACGGACTATTGTTGCAAATGCTGTTACGTTTTTTTTCTTTCGCCTATCTTGTATTTTCCCTGATGTCGATATTATCGATTCCCACGCATCGATTCGATTTGCGATTGACCGTGTTCCTTTCATCTGTCCTATTTCTGTGTTACATCTTTTCGACGTTTAGAGGGCAGCTCGATGTCCGAATTCTTATTTTATTCATCTGTCTTCTGATTGGTGGTGTGACGTATTGCTTGTTGCCGTTTCCTGTCCCTTCTTGGTGGTTGTTAGAGGTGTTCTCACGAGTAATACTTCCTATCTTCGGAATTTTTGGATATTTTCACACATTTGTGGATTTAATTGGAAGTTTACTGGAAATATTCATTGGCTGTATATTCCGTGGTGTTTGTGTGGAATTTTTCGTGAATATTATAGCAGATGTGTTCGATAAATCGAGATATAAATTTGAAAACCCACGCCGCTCCAACGCCATATATCTGTTTCTTTCTTCTCTTCGTTGTAAACCTCGTTATTTAACGGTAAGCAGATCTTGTTATTTCTTTTAAATCACTAACTTTGAGGTTTCTGTGTTTTAGAGGTTCTTTACCCCCTTTTAATTTTTAATTTTGGAATTTTCCCATCGTTTATGTGAAGTTTTGAACACCCACGTGCGGCTGAGGACTTCTGCGACCTTTTAAGTCCCTTCGGAGAATCCTACTAACCTCCTTTAGAAAGTCAAGTGATCATCTGCCTCGGGCATTACCGAGTCAGCCCAGAGCTACGATCTGTTCGGATCGGAGACTCTCCATGGCTGAAACAGCAGATGAGAACAAAAGCTAAATTGCACCGCTTCTTTTATTTGTAAATTTTGTCCGCGTTTAAAATTTTCATTAGTAAGTAACCACCCGATCATTCAGTTTTTTATGCTTTATTCAACGATACAGTAAAATATTTATGTTATACCAAGGATCGAGGGGACTACCTATCACTAGTTCAGTAAAATAGTTTTAACTTTAGTATTCATATATCTTTTCAGTTTCTTTTAACGAATTCAAAATATTTACTTAAAACATCAACCGTTGTATATGGCCTGTAATATAGGGTGGTTTGTTCACCACAAGTAAAATCAAGTCAAATATTTAGATTTATTTTAGTAGTTATATTTTTGTAACTGAAAACTTTCTTGAATTAAATTAAACTCTGTAACCCTAAGAATTTCTTTATATAGCGTGTGTGAACTGATTGCGTTGGCCAAAGCGTCGTGTATCGAATCCTATCCGCAGGATTCTCTGTTAGTTTTTAACAATATTTTATTCTTATTTTTAGTCTTTATTAACATTTACTGATACAGAGTATCATATATTTCTTGAATTTTATGTCAATTTCATTCTTATTTTTTTTGTTCGTTATTAAGTTTACTAATACAGAATATCACAGTTATTTCTTGAATTTTATGTCATATTTCATCTTATTTTTTTGTCGTTATTAACGTTTATTGATACAGAGAGTATCACTTTTATTTTCTTGAATTTTATGTCAATAACACCAACTTTTTTTATTAACAATTTTTTTAATAAAGTTTAACTGTTTATCAGTGAATTCATTCTTTATTTTTGTGTATGAGTTTATTTGCAACCGTTTACCCCTCGAGTTTATATTATCACCTTGGATTCTGCTTATCTTGGGGGCATGACAGGGTAAGTAATCCTAAGCAGGTGGCGCCGAAATTTATTATCCATCTTGGGTTTGTATTTCGATCAACCCACTCCCTCGCCGACGAGCCGGCTGGCACCCTGCATGATTGCCGAATATCCACCCACTTCTTTCGAAGGTTTGTAAACGGAGGTGCATCAACCTTTTGTTCTTTATTTGAGTTCTTGCTCGCGATTTTTCACGGTACTCGACCGTCACTTTCGGTGCCGGAAATTTAGGTAACAATGCCCACGGACTGTATTGCACCCGAGAATATCTTCACTGAAGAGGTAACATCTTCATACCGAACAGAGACCAGTACGTAGTGACGGATGGATCAAAATCTAGACAGGGCACAGGAGCCGGTATTTGTTGCCCGAGCCCTAATCAAAGGATATCCATAAGACTGGGGAAGCATGCCGTGGTATTCGCCCTTGCGGCCTGCGCAGAAATGATTGCAACTGGGGGTAGTATATTAACTGACAGCCAGAGTGCTATCAAGGCAGTCTCGAACCCTGTAATTAGGTCAAAACTAGTTAGAGACTGCGAACAATCCCTCAATACACTGGCACGAGACTACGCGGTGTCTCTGATTTGGGTGCCAGGACATGAAGATATAAAAGGCCATATAATAACCGACGAATTAACTAGAGAGGACTCCAAAAGACACTTCAGAGATCCAGAGCCCGTTGACGTTCTAAATCTCTTGACAAATTCCTCAACATTGCAATTATTAAATAGTTAATACGAAGCCTCCTTAAAACAATAATGCTTGTCACGATTAACTATTTCAACTAGGTTGATTAAAACTTCTACCATATGCTCTTCAGAGGTCCTCTAAGATGTGCATATTTCTCCTTCATAAATAATTTCAAACTTGTAAACATAACATAGCTTTTTGGTTGTATCGACAAGATTCGTACATTTTCCTAGGTCCCATGTCCTATTAAGCTTCTACTAGAGCTTGTTAGCTGCTTCAACCATTCAATTCTATTTAGGAGGATAAACTTGTTTAATACGTACATAATTTTTTTGTAGTTACTGAAAAGTCAATTATGTTAGTTATTGAACTAATAACGTTTATTACAGATTGAAATACAGGGTGTTCAAAACTGAGGAACAAAGTGACATATTTTCAAATGCAGAAAACTCATTTTTTTAAAAAGAGAACATCCTGTATTTTAATTCGGAATTAGAAGAAATATCATCCCTATCACTTTATAGAGCATTCCTATACTACACTCTTAATAGATTTTAAGATATGAAGAGTCTCTTTTATTAAACAGACTAAGTAGCCTATCTTGCGTGTTAGTAGCTGGCTCTGAATGGGATTAATGTCAAATCATTGACTAACCAAAAGTATTAGTATTCATTGTAATTACACTTGCGGAAAAGCAATATTAATAGAAATGACTATTCGAACAGACTAATAAGAATATCTGGTTTATTCAAAATAATACATGAAATTTGACGTGAATCAATTTCAGAGCCAGCTACAAACATTTAAAGATAGGGCTAGTTAGTCCTGTTTAAAAAAAGTCGCTCATATCTCGAAATCTATTAAAGAATAGGTATAGTGAATGCTATTAAAGGATAGGGAGTATTTACTCCTATCCGATTAAAATACAGGGTTTATTAAAAAAAAGGATTTTCTGCATTTGAAATTTCACTGTGTTCCGCAGTTGAAACGCTTATGGTAAATGTAAAGTGTCTAACCGTTTTAAGTAATATCTACTTCATAAAACAAATTTGGAGTCCTACTTGCAGTATTCCGAATATTAATTTCTCAATGATTGATTATACTAAAAAAAAAAAAAAAATAATAACTCAAAATGCAAAAGTACTATGGAAAAGCTAATGAAAACTGACGATTTAAGTTTAGAATCCAAAATAATAAAAAATTATATCATTCTATTTAAATACAAAGTGACATCATTTCCGTCAACGGAAGTGTATTTTGGTAAGTATTTTCCATTATAGTTCCAATCGAACAGATACTGATCCCAAACCTCAAATAAGTAATAATAGAACATCAAAACTTAAAAACCAGTTACGTGAATATCCTGTATATACCAAATTAATAATGAAATAAATAATAGAAAATAGTATATAAAAATGCAAAATTTCAAAATGTCATACCTTAATTCACTAAAACAAAT